>VXAL01019888.1:20840-48528 GCA_013399475.1 Chauna torquata | reverse complement strand
AACTGAGCATGCAGTGGAAAAAACTACAAGGCTACAGCAACAGTATGCTGTGTAGACCTCTTCCCTACAGCTTTGTTAATGTGCAGCCAAGCCAAAAATCGTAAATCAGCTCTACCTCCCTGGAGAGCCTAGCTTTACATATGGCTGCGTCCAAAGACTGGCAAGGTGCAGTCAGAATAGACTCAGAGGAGTGGGAGAAACAACCCAAATGGACAACACATCCCAACAACATACACGCCAAAGCAGAAACATAGCTGCAATACTGACAGGCAGCAAGGGATAGAGCAGGGAGGAGGAAGCCATAGCCAGGTGTTGTGTAATTAATAATGTCAAAGAGAGATCTGAAGTGTTTCTACCTTCCTTTTCTTTGCTAGTAACCAAATACTGGCTGAGCTAAAGTTTTATGCAGACATTAACAAATGAGGTACAAGGAGGCAAAAGGCTAGGGAGGGTTCTCAGTCTAGTGGGTGGGCAACCTTGCTCTAGGGACAATACTCCTCTTCATCTTGCACAGGAAATTCTACATTCATAGTCTGAAGTCACAGAATTCAATTTTCGCACAAGACCTGAATGCAACAGGTCTTGTTGGGTGCTGAAATCACGCGAACCAGTGGAAGAACAGCTTTGTCCATTTGACAGCTAGGAATGAGAGAATTACGTGAGAATTATTAAGGGTATCTTACCAAATATAGCCAAGTAAGTGACAATCACTACAGCCCTAAGAAGACTTTCTATTACTTCTAAGAATCACCTCTTTAGTATTGTGTTACTTCACCATTCACTCAAGACAAAGTTAACTCGTTCATATAATTTAGAGTAAACAGGGAATAAGCTTCCTACAAAGCAGATCAGAGAGACTACGTATGCATTTGCTACCTGTCACTCCAATCCCATACAAGATATGAGAAATAAATGTGTTTCTTATATTATATTGCACCTTCTGAGCAAAAAGCATATCACTGAGCCTGGGCAGACAAGAAAACAATCCCTCCTTCAGGGTGTCGCATTGCAGAGTTTCAAGCACAGAAGAAATAGCATAATGTGAAAAGAAAGCTCCTAAGAGGTAGAACTATCTCAGAACCCAATACTCAATATTTGTGCACACACAAGTACAAATAGGAAAAAAAAGAACAGGATGGTTGAAGTAGCCTTCAACAAAATTAAAAAAAAAAAAAACTGGAAATGACAGCAGCACCAAAGGAGTGGCATATTCAAGACTAAGGCACTGAAAGAAAGCCTTCCCATTTATAGCAAAATTTATATGAAGACAAAGTATTTAGGATTACAGAAGATAAAAGATCAAAAGACTGAAATTATATTTGTTTAACTGGCTTTTTGAAAGGGTATATTAAGAGGTGAGCTGCGCAAACAAATTAAGTTTATGTAGTTCTGACAGATTCAACAAAGGGCAATGAAAACCACAACTACGACTGGGAAACAGCAGCAGGTAACCAGCTCCTGCAAGGGTGTGGTTTAGGAGATGAGAAGAAGATCAAGATCAGTTGATAAAAACATATTGTGAAGAGCAAAGCCCAAAGAAACTGCTGTATCTTCTGATGCTTCAGATTTCAGCCTTGTCATGGTTTACTATTATTAAAATGCAGGTAACAACGAGATACAGAAATGGAAAGTAAGCCTGAGGGTATTTTCACCTGAGACACAGGAGCTGCCAACATGTTAATTGCTGAGAACTATTTGGCCTCCAGAACTTATCTGGTGTCTTTTCGCTCCAGGAGCTAACAAGACAAATAAAATCACTCAGGTTCCAACCAGGTGTCTGAATGTACCAGCCTGAGTCAAGGCTGCAAACACTTGATAACTATGTCTTCTCACATCACTGTAACTCTTTAAACATCCCTCCCATGCTATCCTGTCTCCCCCTCACACATACACACACTCGCCAAGTGATAATTCACTTGTCCGGAAAAAATCAAAATATTTTCTAAGAATAGACGAAAATCCTACAGTTCAAGTGTACTGCTGCAGAGAGCCCAGTGTGTGTTAAATGCTACGCTTAATCCCACTGTTTCATACACTACACATTTAAGAATACTACTGCATTGCTCGGTAATATTACAAAACATTCTTGATTAAAGCTCACACACATTTTCAGCTGTGGATCGACTCAGTTGTGTTGGCTGTACTTATTTTCTGGTATTCAACAGCACTCCCACTGACTTCCTGGCATGCTCTGTGAAGTGCTTGGAGATCTACCAAGTGCTTTTTAAAATCCATTTATATTACTGTTTAAGGAACGGATGTCTATCACATGAAAACTTGCAGTAACCTTGTCTACACGGAACTCCTTTTTACTGGTCCACAGTTGCTCCTTTCCTTTTTTCCCAGGTCTCCTTGTTTGTATCAGTCTCCAGACAGGATTAGCCCCCTTTCTTGTGCTGATGCTCACATTCATCAAGCCGTTCTGTCAAAGGACAGAACTCACTAACCCAGTAATCCACCACACAACTATCTAGTTTTTTAATGGTTTTTCTTCCTGCCTTTTTAGCAAATCAAGTCACCATACATATCCAGTGAGTACTGGAGGTGGTACAGTCATGTACCACCAACATGGAGAGCATGCAGCCAAGAAAGGAAAAAATGGAGGGGATGGGACCCTTTCCCTTTCAGCAGCAGCAAATTATATGACACAAATAAATGAGCGTACCTAAACAAGCAGGGTTATTAGTGCAAAACAAAACATATTTTGTTTCCACCAGCTAATGAACGTATCTGAATAATAAATACCACAATACCGTGAGAAAATATACTACTACTTCTCTTTTTGTGTATAAATGTAGGTGTATAAACCGCCATGTAAATATTAGATGTGTGAAACGCCTATGCAGACAGTATATATAATGCTTTTATCTATTTTATATAGCAAATGTTTTATCTGAATAAAAATAAATACATCAAAAAAATTATATGTGTGTATGTATACACATTGATATACATACACATATATGTAAAGGCTCTTTTCCCAGAGGATGCATGAAAAAAATCACAATTTTGGAAGACAGAACCAGATTTTTGGCAGTATACACAATTTTCATAAAAAACTGCACGATGGCTAAGAGTTTCCCTAAAGACAAGTGACAGTCAAGCGAACAGAAGCTGTACAATTCTGAGCAATAACTCCTACATATCACTACAGCAGCAATAAAACAAGCTATCAACTCACTTTCTAAACTTGCTTCATCATCCTGCTGGATAAGCATATATCCAGTAGTTGACAGAGAACTAATTCACACATCTCCAGAAAGACACTAGAACTACTGAAGAAGTTTAAGGAAATGGCAGCTACTTGGAGCCATTAGAAAAACAGACTGGACTATCTGAACAAAACAATAGGCTTTTGCTATCAGAAAGGTAGAAGTTGTGTGTCAAGAAATATCTCGGAGAAAGAGGTGAATGTGTGGAGGGTAAACATTAAACTGGCTGTGCAAAACAACAAGGACACAAGAAAGAAAATGTGTGACCAGACAACTTGATAAGGAACTTGATGAGAAAGGTGAGAATTTTCAATCCAGTGATGAAAATAGAAGAGTTATTAAAGAGGGAGGTGAAGAGAAAGGTTAATTGGTTAGACACCAGGAATGGATATAGGAAGACGTCTGAGATCTTAAGCATCAAGCTGTAACTGGGGAAATGAGGTCCAGGAGAATAAATCTTGCATGAGAAGCCTAGAATCTGGAGACTGGAATCTGGTTATCAAGATAACACTTGTTTGGAACAAAGTTAAGAAGTGTTTACAAGGCAGCAGCATCACAGGCAGGAGCTGCATGAGGGTACGAATTCAGTGTTCACCAGTCTCAGCCCTGTTGTTGTACCATGCACCTTATTAAGTTTTTAATATGCCAATTCACACCATTTTTTGTGATCTCAGACTAAATTAGTCTACTTGTTAAGTAACCTTTTGTATGGCATTACAGCAAATTCTTTCAATTTGTTATTATGCACATATTTAGGCACACATACTTGCATGTTCATTTAGCTGTTCTGAGATCCAAAATGCTAATTTTGAGTTTCTTTCTTTAACTCTGGCATTTCTCAACTTCTAACTGCTTAGCTTCCAGGAAAAAACATATCCAAAACTACTTTTAGTGTGCATAATATTATTTATATCAACAAATCATACAATTTCATGAACGGAAGGACTGAATTTATTGAAAAATATGTAATAAAAAAGGCCACCACTTACACAGCTGATTTGGTACAAAACATTTTTAAATCATTTGATAGTATTAAATGCATGCACCACACTTTTCTTCCATTTTGAATAATCTGTAGCTACAATCAAGAATTAACAAAGGTAGCACTGAACAAAAAATTATATAGGTCCTTACAATATTTTTAGACTGACACTAATTTAAGGACTTGTGATTAGCTAAGTTCACGGTCTTTTCTGATTTATATTTTTTAATGCAATCAGTACAACCTCAGTCTAAGGTGTAAAAGCTAAACTAAGACTTTAGAACAGCATTAGGTGATAAGAACTGAAAAGAATGAAAAGGATCAAAACAAAGATTTTCCTTGGTCTTTTCACCAAAATCTAATCCTGGAAATGGTTTGGGATTTTATCTGGTCCATATCCATACTATAGATGTGAATGTCTCTATTTCAAAAGATACTTTTTTCAATTTGTGGTATAACACACACACATACGAAAAAAAAAGGCAGTTGAGCTTTGTCCTTTCTGATGTTTTTGGCATTTTCATTTTAAGGAAATGCGGAGGTGGTTCCACCTGGCATCTCTCCCTAAATCAGGATTCTCCATCACAGAGAAACATAGATTCACAGTGTGAATTTTGCTGATGGGAGACACAAAGGGCCAAGCTCGGTCTGATAAAAATTTTAAGCACATAGCACAAATAAAAGCTAAAAGAAAATATGACTATAAGGCTATTACATAATATCCATTAGGGACAGCATTGGTGACCTGTTAATGTTTAGGATATTTTGAGTAGTTTAACAGCATACCATCTCTTTTTCTGCTGTTGAACACAATGTCATATAAATGGCAGGAGTCATGACAGGGCCATATTTATGCTGCCTTCCAATTTTTCATTCATGTTTCTGTTTCTACACTTGCTTTGTAACAAAAAAAACTACAATCTTTTCGAAGAGTTCAACCTTACAATGCTCCAATGTTGCTACATTTTTATAAGCAGAGATCATGGAGATGTCTGCACCACTACATTCTGTGTTTTCACACAGCCGTTAATTATTAAAAATGCCCTGAACATTGCAACCCTGCTTACAGTTTCTGGATATTTAATTAATATTTTCAGTGGAAATAAAAGAAATTATCTTTATTACTTTAATATCAGCATTTGCAACTGACTGATATTTTCCAATAACAGATGAATCCTTTAGAATTGGAGAAAGGAGTCTAGAGATGGTGTGGGGAAGGCGAGATACAAAGATATCTCTTTACTGCCTTCCCTCCATAAGACAAGATGGCAAGTTTCTGACAAGAAAAGGAACACTCAATGTGGAAATAAGAGGTAAACAAAAAAGCTAAACCTGAGATTCAGTAAAAGTGTCTCTTTCTGTTTCAAATATAATACAGGATTTAGCTGCCAGCAGTACAAAATATCTTGGTGTGTTCTAAGATCTGTTTCATATTTACCTCATATTATGAGATTCTAGCATTCTTCTTGGAAATAACTTACTCTTTTAAAAACTAAGTATGACAAAAAGTCATTTTGTATCACAATAGCTTCTGAGGGTTAATATTAATCCTGGAATTGCAGAAGAAGACGGAAACAGGCATGAAAGAACTATTAATTGTCGGTGACATAGCTTTACTGCTTAGGATAACAGCAGTAAATCACACTAGAAGTTCTAGAGGAGAGTTGCAAGATTTTTTTTTTTTTCCTGAGATTTTGTTTAATTATCTTAAACAATGAATTTGTTTGATAATTTTTTCTTTATCAGATTTCTTATATGAGGAAGATCATTAAAGAGTAGATGGTTTTTTTCATTGGCCATATGGTCACCTCAGAGATTTAGGAGTTTTGTTTAGGCCCCATCTGTGCCAGTAGGAGTTTACTGGCAATGTCAAGAGCTCCATGCTGTACAGAAGTGGACATATAGTAGAGGAAACCTAAATCTGAGGTGACATGGTGCCACAGACAGTTTGTGTATAGATCTCATCTCAGATGCTCAAATTCTGCCCTGGGTCATACATGTAAAGTCATATTACGGAAAAAAAGAAATTCATAACTTGATTGATGCAAGGTAAGCAGGGAACTTTTAATTCATACAAAAATTTACACCAATGTAAAATTATTAGCAGAAAAAAATTGCCTTATGGGTAGCTATGGTTCCTTGCCTTTTCTTATAGAAAACTAATTATACAGCACTATCTGCTGAAAAGGAGAACTGGCTCTCTAATAGTCTTTGAGGCTTCAAAGTAGAAAATCAGAACTCACAGCTTTGCAGCATCTTGAGATTCTAATTACAAAAACTCTCTTCTAAAATCAGGGCCCTGGACTACAAACTGTAGTACAGGAAACTTTCTAAATGAAGCCAAAAGGCTGGGTGATTACCTGAAATCACTAAACTAGAAATTTACTCTGAACGGTTAGATTTCTTTCTGAACCTGGCATTGAAGGAGTGGTTAGGAATAATCTTTAGAAATAACACACATCAGTGCCTTTGTTCTACCTGATCAGGTTTGCAAATAAGGATGCGTATTTCATATAGACATATTCCTTTTGCAAAATTCCCCACTTGTTCATGCTCTTCATTACCAGAACAGAACGTAAACAGATTTTATGCTGTTCATGATTGTTTTCACTGATTCTGGGCTGGGCTGAAAACAAGAAGTAAAATGTAAGTAAGGTTTTGCCCTTCTGGGGTCAACAGGAAGATTGGCACTAGTTTGTTCAAAGTCGTTCATAAATGTGCAAAAAAAAAAAGGAAAACTGAAAATATCTCAGTTGTTGTTGTTGTTGTTGTTGTTGTTGTTGTTGTTGTTGTTGTTGTTGCTGTGTCCCCCCCCGGTAACACTGGGAAAATGTGTAGTTTTAGAATTTTAGAAATTTAGGAATTAATTGGTCAAATTACAAATAATTTCTTTTAACAATCAGCTTCTCTTTTTAGATAGCATTCTCAAGTGTAAATGGAAGACCCACTAAACACAGTCAGTAACATTTCATAATGAAATGTATCAGGCAAGATATTAAAGGCAAGATTTTGAAGAAATTGGCTATAGGTTCAAAATGTACATTTTACAGCATTGAATATGACAAAGGGAGGCTTTTTTTTTTTAGGAGAACACGTACTCTCACTTTCCATGCATTATGGTTTTGGCTGGAACAGAGTTAAATTTTCTTCACAAAGGCTCACACAATGCTGTGTTTTGGATTTTTGATGAAGATAATGGTGATGTTTTCAGTTGCTGCAGAGCAGTGCTTACACGGAGCCAAGGACTTTTCAGCTTCTCATACCACCCTGCCAGTGAGGAGGCTGGGGGTGCTCAAGGAGCTGGGAGGGGACACAGCCAGGACAGCTGACCCAAGCTGACCAAAGCGATATTCCATACAATATGGTGTCATGAAGAACAATAAAACTGGAGTGGCTGACCGGGGCAAAGGGGGGCCGCTGCTCAGGAACAGGCTGGGCATTGGTCAGTGGGTGGTGAGCAATTGCATTGTGCATCACTTGCTTTGTGTATTCTTTTATTACTACCATTATTATTATTATCATTATTATCATTATTTTCCCTTCCTTTTCTGTCCTATTAAACTGTATTTATCTCAGCCCACGAGCTTTTACTTTTTTTTCTTCCGATTCTCTCCCCCATCCCACTGGGCGGGAGCCAGGGGGTGAGCGAACGGCTGCGTGGTGCATAGCTGCCTGCTGGGTTAAACCACAACACCATGTAAAGCATTTCAAATGGGTGACCAAATGTAAGGAGTACAGAGTTACTAGTATTCTTGTCGCTAGTGTAGTTACTAGTAGTATGCAATAGCAATAGCAATAGCAATAGTGTAGTCTCTAGTAGTAGTAGAGTCACTAGCATTCATGTATTAAGGAATAGACTTCTACTTCCCTGTAGGACATACCTTGACTGAAATAAATTGTGACACTACCAAAACTAACTAGATTGATGTGGTACATCAATTAGTACAGCAATTAGCCATACCATATTATATATTATACGAGAACTAGCTGTTTACAGACTCAGCAGATCTTTTTCCCTTACAAAGAGATATTAAGGGGCAAAGGAAACAAAAAGAAGCGTCATGCTGTCTTCTCAGTCTTTATGGCTCAGTTACAACCTACACTCCTAGCCAGAGAAAAGGGGGCAGTGGTCTAGGCCAAGCCCCCTTCTCTAAATCCCTCTTGAGACTTCATAAAGCAATGAAGCACAACTAGACTCACTTCTGTCTCTAAAGCAACAGGGCTGTACGCATCTTGCAAAAGGATTAAGAGTGGGTTGTGCCAGTGCATATGTTTATATATAACAATTTTCTACTATTCAAAGAATGAATGCAAATGTAAAATATACTGCAATGCTATACCCACAGAACAGTTCTCCTTCTGAGTTACACAGCATATGCACTTAAAGATTATTTCAGGAGGATTACACAGTCTCCTGCAACACCAACCTGTAAGGTTTTGAGTTTTAGATGTGGCTGACCAAACTGACTTTTACGTGACCTACTTGTCATCACATATCACACTTAAGACAAAAACAAAAACAAATAAACAAACAAACACAAAGTCAGAAGTCTGTCTCCTTTTCCAAATTTTTTAAAATATATATATATATTCACGTCCAGTGCATGCTGACAGCTGAAACATCAACTGCCAAGAAACAGTAAACAAAGAAAAAGCAGAATATCTCCAGATTAAGTTGGGCCTGCTCTAGGACTGTGGTTATTTAAATGTACTGTCAAAATGCATAGGGATGTCCTGCTTCAAAAGACAACAAAAAAAATAGGAACCTCAAATCAACAAGGCTATTCCTAGGCTTCTTAGGTGAAGGTTCAGAAGTGGATCACTGATCTGGGCTGACCTGGGAGCTGACTTTATTGCACATGTATATGAACCATTGACCTGCTGAAAGGTCGCTAAAGTTATATATTGTTAATTTGGTTAGCCAGCCACAGGGCTGGAGTAAACAGTGATGAAGCCACACCTCAAGTTGGAAAGAGCAACCTCCAAAACTTGCATCTATTTCCACTCATGAAAGAAGGAGCATACCCCAAGAAGGAGAAGTCCTTTGTCTCCATCTCCTTTGGGAATTACAGTAAGGACATCATTAGACTTTCTGATATGATAAAAACCCCAGAAGATGTGTTGAAACAATGCTACTTATAACAGTCTGTTCCTTTACCTTTTCCAATTGTTTTGTGATTATATCTCCCATGCTCTTCACATAAGTCCCTAACTTGAGCCACAGGAGTCCAACAAATGTGATTCAATGATCACAAACTCTCTCACACACTCTGTTCAGGACTTTTTTCTTACCAAATAATACAGTAGTACCAAATATTTACTCTGAAAATAAATATGTGCAAGAGAACTTGTATTACCTAATATCTGTCTGAATGTTTTGCATCTAGTCTGAGACAGTGGTCTACACTCCTTCACTAGACAATAGTAGGTTTATCTCAGGTATCTTTGACCCTTTCTTGGAACAAATCATACTCTGTCTCCTGATTACAGAAGGTTCTTAATGAACTTAAACTTAGCACAGGACCTTAAAATACGTTAGATACATCCCACCCATGCACAGGAGTTTTCCTACTCAAATTCTGGATCGTGTTCCAGATTCAGCTTGCCAAGGCTGTTACACAGTAGATTTCATATCCTGAGCACAATGCTCCAGGGCTTCTATGTCAAACATTTTGAGAAGAGAAGAAAGAGAATCAGACATACTTCCTTTATTCACACTATATACACAAATAAAGACAAGTGGAGATGATCTTATCATTTTAACAAGTGAAAACAGACCTCAGCTACACTAGAGCAACTTAAGAAAACAATCTTTCCTTTTGATGAAACAATATGCTTCAGGCCAGTTTTTGAGGGCAAGTTGAAACTTTTGAGACTGTGCTTGCTGATGAAAAGTTATTCAAGATCTTGGGCTCCACTGAGATAGCTGCTGGACAAACACTGCCTATTCCACATCTCAGAAAAGGGAACATACAGTCTAACCTGAAATGAGATGCAATTGTGGTACATTTGTACATGGAAAGTGAACAGAACTTACAGAAGTTCTTTTTAAACATTCTTAAGAGTGTTCAAATCATTTTCAATTTGTAAATCCATTGTGTTTTGCCAGCTTTCACCAAACAAATTAATTTTTTTTTTTTTTTTTTTTAGGGAATTTGAACATCCTTTTTGAATGCTGTAGTTGCTACATCTTTTCTTCTAGTCCTCTTCCATTTTGAAGAGTACATACACTTACAAGTTTGGTCTTCAGGTATGCTAAAAGTAATTCCATAGTACAATCACTCCAAACTTATACTTCCTACTGCTAGCATAGCTTCAGTGCTCTTTGGCAACAAGTTTCAAAACCAAAACCAGATTCACTGGGGTAGAGAGCTGCCTACAAAACAAAAATGAGAATCTTTCCCCCTTGTTTTAAGGGATTAGATAACAGCTCTATTCTAAGGTTTAATGAGTTGATGTAGAGATGACACAAAAATAACCTCCTCCAAAGTTACACAGACTTTGTTCATCATGGATGGGGGGGAGGAAGCAATGTGTTTCGGTATCCTCCCTTTCTTTAAAGCAAATACTGAAGCTTTGTTAACTTACATGAAACTTTTTTTTTTTTTAACTTCAGCTTCTTCCTGCCTCCAGTAGAGGAAAACATGCTAAAAGAAAAGATGCTAAAAGAAAAAGAAATGGAATTTTATTTGCCTCCACAAATAACAAAGACGTGAAAGATTTTAAGGGTAGGGTTTCCTTAATTTATATACATATCTTACTGAACAGGGTACAAAACAGTGACATAAAAGAACAAGGTGGTACTTAACTACCTATATTCCTCATAAGTCTATAGAGGGGCTGCTCAGAATGGCAGGTTTTGCACTCCATGTGCTCTGGTAAATGTAGCTTCTGTTCGTTTTTGCTTCCCTCAGACAGCAGACAGAAAGCATGTAGGGAGGACATAACTATAACACAGCAGTTTGTTTGCCACTACTTAGTAGACTAAGGCCAAAACACGAAAAGAAACTGTGAAACAAACAGTCCCGGCTACCCACTTCCACATACCAGAACCTCGTCTGCTCTTCAATCAACTTCCAGGTTCTTCTAAAGCCCTCATCTACCCAAAAACACAACCTGAAAAGTCCACTAAAAATGAGAACTATTACCATCCTTGGTGTGACTCATTTCATGTCTTGTACCCCTCCCCAGCTATTTAAATTATGGACGTAATTCTTAATTTTTGCTGTATGAGAAGCTGTGGATACTAGTCACTAGTCATATTTAAATTCAGGGTTGCAAAGAATTTGAGTCTCTGCATTAAAGGACACACTTGAATGTTTTCTACTTCCCTGTAGGACATACCTCAGCTGGAACAAACAGATGCAGTGAAATATTCCTAGATGCACTGAAATACTAGGACCCAGTAACAGAACAACAGAAATATTCCTTGGTGAGGAAAGGAAAGGAAAGGAAAGGAAAGGAAAGGAAAGGAAAGGAAAGGAAAGGAAAGGAAAGGAAAGGAGCCTCTTCCTTTCTAATTACGTAAAGTACAGACACAAACAGCTTCCACTACAAAGTATAGCCAATTAGCTGAATAATGCTAAGAAAATTGAAAGGCTCCACCAGCTGAGCTGCAGGACCCATTGCAGGCTATGATAAACCCCTGAACAACCAGTAGAAGATTTTCCAGTGTAACCATCAGGTTTATATAGCTTAAGTTTCAGGTATGTCTAAACTAAGATGAGCAGTATTTGCTTTTAAAATGAAAGCTTAATTTTGGTGTGGCAAGGCACATCACATTCTGTCACCATTCATTATAAAGTTTTAGAGGAGTCAGGAAAATGAACCCCAGACTTTGCACTAAGAAGAACGCCATTAGAAAACTGTGTTGTCACTAATACTGCAATTTAAATGGTAAGATTTGGTGTGATCAAAACTTTTTTCCTATTTCTGAGAGAAAAAAATATCCTGTAATAATATCTAAACTGTCTCTGAATTGAAGAGTGTTTATAGGTCTCTGATTCTTTGATCCAAATATCCAGCAACTTTGTCACTCACAGACAAAACAGACAAAATGAGCACTCTAATGTACCAATACTCCTTTTTTTCCATGAACGTTTCCACTTGTTTCTATGCATTTGTTCTTAGAAAGTATTTACTGATTTGTAAACATTTCTGACAGAAATTAATTTCCACAATTACAATCATTAATGTGCTAGAAAGTAATTTCCAATTAATATTAACTGGCTTTCAGGTGTCACTGGTAATATGTAAGTCCACTGCACTAATAATTTAAATTTACTATGCAATTTACAATTAAAAAGAAATCAAAAAAAATGATGTCAATCTTAGGGCAAAATACATTTTAATGAACTTTTAGCAATTAGTCTTAAATGAGTATTTGTTGTTAAACTGACAGGAGGAAGACAGGTAGATGGAATTAGGTCACCGATGGGTCCCCCAGCAATTGCCATCTGTTTTACTGTTATTTACTCAGAATGTTTACATTAAAAAAAAAGTAGTAAACAGACCATAAAATTATAAAATTTACCCTTTTTTAATGAACATCAAAACTCCACAATGAAACACAATCACATATAAACATACACAGGAGCAATGAGACGCTATTAAAAGTTTTATTTCAGTGCCCTAGGTGTTAACAAGTACAGCGTTGCAATAAAGGTGTCCTTTTTAACAGAAAGATTACCAAGAACTTTTAAGCCTAATACCCATAGTCCTGAGATCTGAGGAGAAAGTAAACCAGACCAATCTTGTTTTCTGTTGCTTTAACGTATCTCTTTCTGCTAACTGAATTAACAACGCTGAGTTTATCTTCTCTAAGTCTGCCAGCTTTGTTTCCATTTAAAGTGATACGGCCTAGGTTCCTCTCAGTTTTGAAAAATTCATTACCTTACAGCCTCAGACACTGAGAAAGTCTTGCAGAACTCACCACTACTGCAAACTAAAGAGCGTGAAAAACCTGGGTCTTTATGAATGACATATTGCCAAGCAAGGTTGAGAAATGACAAGCCTGGAAATTGTATACAAAGGCAGAGCTTCAAGCAATGGTCACCCAAATAAAGGTTGGATAGCTGAGTGCTGTGCCTATTTCTTTTATTCACAAAAATCAAGGAAGAAATAACATTTCATAAAGATTTGTTTGTCACACTGTTTTAGAATGTATTTCTGGCAAAGTAACTCCCCTACTTTTTGGGACTTTGTTCAGGCTGAGACATCTTGTTATGAATTATTACTTAATATAGCTGTGAATTTCTATACTGAGAAAGCAGACTACCCATTCTGAGCACCTCAGGATGCATGCCAAAGCAAGTACATAAGAAAACACAACTGATGGAGCACTGGCTGTGTCGGGGGGGGGTTTCCATCACTGATGCTCCACCTAATTCACCTCTGGCTGGGTTACTGCAGAGGAAAATAAATAAATAAATATGCAATCTACCATGGTTACAGGGCTAGCTGCATCCCTCTTCCCTTCCTTATTTGTCTGAATACACCTTGCCCTCTCCAAGGATATAATTCTCTAATCCACCCCCTTTGGATGGACAGCTGCACAGCATGTGCTTGCCTCCCTCCCCTGCCTGTGCTGGCTGAACACAAACAAATCGGATCCAGAAGCTAGATAGGCATTAGTAGAGCACTGAGCCTCAGTTGGTAAGCTCCGCTGAGAGACTGGCTCACGTCCACACAGGCAGATACCTCAGCTCCACCTCAGCCTACAGTAGTCTGTGCATCATCTGCTATTGTACAGCCTGTTAAGCTGATATCGGCACGTGAAATTTGTGTTCAGAAATCTATGATCAGCAGTAAATAAATCAGACAGATAGACCACCTTATTATTTAATAATAACTTGACATTAGAAGAGTAAAATTTTGTATAAAAGATTTGTAAACAAGCTTACATTCAACTCTACCATAATTCAAGCCTTTCTATTCTTACAGTGACTGGTAGAGCAAGCTTCTTTGGGTGCCTCATACTGTATCTGCACAAGAGCCTGGTTCTTCCCCAAAACTTCCCCCGTCATAAATTACTGCAGCCCTACTGGGCATCTGGTTTCAAAGCTTAAGATCTACCCTCGGAGATCAGCCTCTGCCTGGGCTAGAGCACAGCTAACAGTTCAGCCAGTTCTTCAGTGTTGTTGAAGCGTAGCCCACCTTGAACAAGCCTTTCCCTCAAAGAAAAGCAGCTGTTTCCTCAGCTGGTGTCTTTGCTAATGCCAGCTGACAGAGGCAAGGTAGAGATGCAAATGCCCTCCTGAGCTCTCAGCAGACAATCTGACTGGCAACAGCTATGACCATCCTACCTTCCCCTTCATCTTCTGCCTGACTGACTTTCCTCTTAGAAGGAAACCAGTGTTTGTACACACTGACTTAACCACACAGAGCAGCCACTCTGCTGCACTTTTGTTCCAGCACCACTTGGAACTAAAAACTGGGACTGTCTCATTCGTCAGCAGCAGTTCCTTCCCCCTGCTCCTTATGAAACTAGGGTTTAGGTGAGTAGGCACCTAAAACGTGGCTCTGAGAGTCCACCTGTCAATAGCGTCAAATGATTGACGCTAGCAATAGGAATGGATTTTGGTAAGAGAACTGTCTTGCTGTATATAACTAACCTCATATGTAAACTGCTTTTATGAGTCTGAGCTCTTAACTGATCAATTCTGTTCAAATACTTCACTGCTCTGGAGAAGGCAGATCTGTTCAGCTGACTTTATTCACAGTTCAAACTGACAGAGAGGTCTTGTAGAACAACAAGAAAGTCACAATAAGCTCACCAAGGTAATGCTGTAAGCACTTCAGCTAAACGTCAAAGAGACCGTCTCGTGTCTTAAATTAAAACTGCAGTTACGTATCAGTCAAATTTCACCAGGTGCTGCTACATGGAGGAGACTTTACTTCAGTGGGAAAGAAGTCCTACAACTTACCAATTCTTCTAACGGTCTAAAGAGCCTAAAGAAAAAGATTAAATGTATAAGGAAAGGGGAAAGGGGAAAGGGGAAAGGGGAAAGGGGAAAGGGGAAAGGGAGAGGAAAAATATGCCAGTGCATTATTGCATACAATCAGCCCACTGTGTGTTGTTGATCCTGCTCAATGTTCAAAGCCAACAGCAACACATTTTGCCTACCATTGAGGGCCCTGGACAGGCGACTCGGTAGGGGTGGGGTTATCATGGAATAATCACACCCTTGGGTATTGGGTACGCAACCACATCTCAAATCTCATAACACCCCAGAGGTGTGATTATCTGCTGTCATGCTTTAATTCTTAATTAAAACAAGAGCAGCAGCTCAGATAAGATCTGTGAGAGGATTATGGTCACTCTTGGTTAGACAAGGGGGAACATGTATCTTTGGAATTAAAATTCAGGTGCTTGGGTGAACTCCGCAATGCTGAGATGTGCTTGAATCCAGCTCGTCTTAGCTTTCCCTTTGATATGATTTAACCAGGAGGCAGCACACACAAAAAGCTGCAGTCCTCAGAAACCAAGCACTGAACAGCCCAATAAACTGCACAGAGCTGCCACCATTCAAACATTCTTGCACTTTAGTAACTTCTCAGTATTTTGAGTTAAATAAAACTGTAAAATAAAGTGTGCTTCTAATGACACTAAAAAGACTGATTCTTGTTACTAAACATTAATACAAGCCACAGCAGCCGTAAAAACACTGGAGGAATGTCATGATGTACTAAACTACTCAACTTGCAAATATAAAGATGGATATATGGCCCGAGGAAAAATGAACATAAAGCATTTTTGTGATTTTCTTAAACTTAATTTTATTTTTAACAAATATTAACCCAATTTAAGGTCTCTTTTAAAGGTTACATTAGCATTTACAAAGAACTTTCAAGCAATTTAACTACAATGAATTTTAACAAGGCAGCTTCCTGTCCTCACTCCTTACCTATTTTTAAATTTTATGAGACTCTTCTGGCAGAGTTTTGTAGCTGTTAAGATGAAAGCCTGGATGCATGCATACTTTAAAAGTGGAGGAGGAGGAGAAAGAAGAATAAAAAAGAAGAAAGGAAAATAATCAATTTGGTATCAAATCTATTCCAAAGCCGAAAAGTGCATTTTTTTCTGATTGTGAAAGAAGACATGCAGGGAGGTCAAAGGTCAAGCAAAGAGGAGACAGTATTGTGTAGGAACTGTCACGCATCACCACCTATTTTGACATGCACAGGGCCGTTTGTTGTCTGTCGAACATGCAAATTAAGTGCCTGCTGTCATAGCTAGCCGATATCTGAAAGTGGAAAATGAGACCACCTGTAACCAGTGAATGGAGTGATGGACAAGCATTCAGAGCTCGTCATTTCCAACGCCATTCACACCACCTCCGAATTGCATATGACATGTAAAAATCTTTTCTTAATATTCACAACCGGGAAGTTTGGGGAATTATGGAGGCTTCAACTGCTGCATCTAATGGGTTCTCCAAGCAGACAGCTGTGACTGTGAGCTGGCTTGATAATTAGGTGTCCAGGAAGATTTTATGCTATGAATCAGTTAAAAGGGAGAAAAGAAAAAGAAAATAATGGCAAGCAAAACTCGCTGGAATGGAAATCATATTAACCCTTGCATGTCTTCCTCGGCACTTGGCTTTACAACTCCTGTGAAGCAAGATGTGCAGAAATCAGACACATAATAATTTGTCTTCTATCTCTAAGCAGCACTCTCTTCCTACTCAGAAAATTGCACTCCAACCCTGTTTGATGCTTTGTTTCCCTGAAGAGATCTTAGAAGCATTAAATCTAAATATGCCAATTCCTCTTCTATATGAAAGCAAAGGCAAGCCTTTATTTGAATTTCTAGTTAATATGGTGCATAGTATTTTAAGAAACAGATTCATTGTGCTAAAGTCATGTCCTGTCATGTGCCTGTACATATGAAAATCAAATAGTTGAGCTAGCTCTTCTGTAATCCTTTGTATGTTATCCCTACTTTTATATGCATATCTGTCTTTGTGCATGGGATGCCATAAATACTGCAGGCAGTATAATGCCAAGAAAAAATGGGATCTTTCTGATTTTTAGTCCTGCTTGATAAACGTAGCTGCTCTAAAATGTTTAGGATAGGAGAGTTTAGACATGCCAAGCTGCACAATAAGCTCACAAAACCTGTTATTTTATGCAGGGCCTAACTAACTAATGCTACTGTTCATTCCTAAATAAAAAAAATAAGCTCTTAAATGTGCAACTTCTGTGCTGTGGTCTGAAATCCATTCTGGCTGGACTTCCTCACAAACAGAAACAAGACATGCATATGTACAACAGACGGTCATCATTCATGAGGGTTATTCAACCTACCGAGTATGTCAGAATTCAGCCATGGAATATTATCCACAAGTGTTTCCAAGAATAGCTAGAGAGTTTGTGGACCCCCTCCTGCTGCACAAAGATTGCAGCCCTGCTCCAGAGTCCTGAGGAGTGAAGCCGGGTTCTCAAAACCAGTGGCAGGCGAGAGTTACCAGTACAATAAACATGCTGCTCTCAGTCATGCAATAAAAAAACTATTTTTAAAAAACAGTTTTAATTTTTAAAAAGCATTATACCTTTTTTTTTTTTTTTTTTTCATTTTTTCAAGCTTTACAATGTGGTAGCTGTCCCACCATTCCCCACAACCTGTGTTCACTGCTTCTCTGATTTAAGTCTCTGGTGATTCTCTCTTCACTCCTGCGAGCAGAGAGAGTTTAGAGAAGCTGAAACAGGACTCACTCACCCCTCTGACTGGGGCAGGGAGGAGAAATCAGAAAAGAACGGAAGGAATGAAGAGAACTGATGAATAGACACCCAAGGGAAAAGGAACAGAAGAGACACTGGACAAAGAAAGATCCTTTCTGCACAAAAATCCTACCCGTTCAAAAGCCATCCCTCTCCTATCTTGAGTAACATGGCTACCCTGTCTCTTCCTCTGTGTCCTTGTCCCACTTATTTTAAACCTCCAAGTTTCTTGGAAGCACTACTTTTAAGTCCATGTGCTCTACAGAGAGGAAGGAGATAAGCATCTCAAGGAGTCCTGTGTCCCAGCCAAATGCCAGCAACCCCCTTTGCTGGTTTACATCTCTAAGACTGTCAGGAAACAAAGCAGGATAGCCTAAATCAGATACCACTCAGTTTGTACTACACTGCCAGGCGCAGCTGAGAAGTCTGCAAAGGCAAACCTAAACACAACCCTGAAATGCTATCACTCTGTTTCCTTGTTTCCCCAAAACACCTTAGTTTGCTGCTGGGCAGACAGAAGTCAAAAAGGCAAAAAACTGGCAAGCTCTTTCAGCCCTTCACACCCACTCCAGAGAATAAGCTTGTTTCTCTGTGCCTGAAATCAACATCCACAGGAGGCTTGCAGACAGGCAGCAGGAGGGTGGTGTCTTACTAATCAAATTCTAAGCTACACACAATAGAAAATCTAAAACACCAACAGTTAAAACCATCCAAGAAAGGGCCACGTTTCCACAGTACAGAGAGCTTGGCAACAATGTCAGATTAAAGATTTCTTCTTCAGAACACCTCACAATTACTATTCACTTGCAACACACAAACATGGCCCAGCAGTGCCTTTGCAACTGCCAGACTGTCTGTGTGACCTGGGCTGAAAATATCCCTCCTCTTTGAGCATATTCCAGCCTCTTATCTTGTTTAACTCACTATAAAATGACGAGAGGAATAAGCATAAGCCTCACTGACTGGTTTCTGATACGTCCCTGAGCCAGCTCACTGCCAGCAACATCTGTGCTGGCACAAGCAGGATGGCAGCACACTGCTATGCAAAAAACAAAAACCTGCAGATTCAAGTAGGACTTAAACTAGCATTGTTGCTGAAGGACTCTGTTGCATAGATCTGCAATCTGGGCCACACTGTTCATCTGACTACTAGGGAGCTAAGTGGGAGTCCAAAAAGTTGGGCTCCACTTCCCGTTGTGGCCCTACGTAGGCAGTTCACCCCCAGAAGCATGGGAATACCAGGGCGCTCATGTCATGCTCTTAAGGGGTACCACAGATAGTCATAAATAACAAGTCTCCTTATATGCATTTTACTTTGTTGCTATTTTACAAATTAAAGCAAGCTTTGTTTTCTACATATAAGCTATTAAAATATAAGTATAACATTCAACATCTGCCAATGTACTCCTCAATACGGCTTGCTCAAAGTTTCAAGTAAGAGCTAATCATTTTCAGACATCATAAAGCTGGCAGTCAGGTTGTTATATCCATTACACAAGAAGTTAGAGAGAGATCAAGGTCTGTCAGAAAGCTATTATACAGGCAGGAAGGAAGATATGACCATCACCTGCCTTCAGGTCAAACCAAGGAGAGACTTGTGCATTGCAGTCGACTGACACAACAGTGAGACTACCACGTCTCATTCAGGCCAGACTTAGCAGGCCAACACAGTTCCTAAATTTTAATTTCAGGTGAAAGGTTTCAAACAGGTCACAAGCTGGCACTAAATGTTTTTTCAGTACAGGTCTAAGTATCAGGGGAGAGGGGGGGATTTTTTTTAAAGAGAATTCTAAGCGTTTCCTAACAACACATTGCAATGCCAGGAATCCAAAAAATAATATTTGAAACATCTGCCTGCAGTACTTCAGGCCACATTTTGCCACTCTTCCCATGCAATAAGCAGCATGCCAAGCAGAACATCTGATCTGCGTAACAACATAGGTAACAATGGTAGAATATTCGTGGAAAAAAGATCTTATGGACACAATTATGTAAGTCCTCCTACGTACTGGGACAAGTTACACTCCTTGGAGCTGATCCAGGAAAAATATTCCATGGAGTGAAGCATGATATAGCCCAACCTTGCCTGACTTAGACACACCCAGGTCACTATAAGCCACCAAATACGCATCACTTCTGCAAATTCATCTGCTACTTGCATTCCTTCAGTAAGTATTTTACCACCTAATCTGAGGCTTGTGTTTCTGCAGATTCCTTCTTGTGGAGGCTTTATTTGGTTTTCTTAATTTATTTCATATGCCTGACTTGAACAGTCATCCTGTTGGCATGAACACAATCCAAGGACCCAGAAGTTCTCTTTATTCTGGAAAGACTTGCCGTATAGGTGGGGCAGACAAACAAGGCCCTTCACTTTGTATAATGTTTTTACAGAAGGGTGCTTATTCTGTCAAAAGTATCTGCCACTGAGGAGCAGTGCAACTGAAAAAGACACAGTAGATGACAAATTGAACTTTAGGGAACTCTAAGTTTAACCTTAAACAAATGAGACAATTTCTCTTTTTATACAAACAGAATTTACCCAAATACAAGATGTTTACCACTCAAACACAAGTCCCATTGAACTCCAAGACTAACAGCTAAGTGTGACTTAAAGGGGTATAGACACGTTGAATTGTCCCTCTTCACAAAGCAAATTTTCACCCCACATTAAACAAATAAAACAATAAAAACTCTCAAGAGATTTCCAGTAAAATTTCCAGGTTACATTACCTATTATACATTGTATTATCTTTAATACTTATTTAAACCACTACCTGTATTATAAAAAGTTACCTGTACAGGAAAAATACTTTAAGCTTGCTTTGGTACAACAATAACTAAAATATTCAGTTACCCTTAATATTTAAAAGCAGCAACAGAGAATTGTATTCCTGTATTAATATGCACAAAGCTCTTCTTTTTCTGATTATATTCTTCATTTTCCAAATAAATATAAGGAAACTTTCTACAAAAATTTTCCAATAGATTGTGCTGTTAAGAAGGAAAAAGGAAAGTACAAACATGCTTTTCCACGCACTTTCCAGATAAGTTTAATTTCCCACATAATTTTTTAATTGATGGTTTTATAACATAAACATTTTTCCATGCAACTTTATCTAGCTATTTTAGAAATACTCTCACTGCAATCTACAGATTTCTGAGATATACACAAAAGCAAGTAAGAAGAAACTAGTGTGACTATAAAATACACTATCGGAGGAAGTAAATAGTAACACGCTAAATAGCAGCAACAAAAAAGTGAGCACCATGCATTGTGATGAAGTCCTCAAACTGGAGTTTTATGATGGCAGCTTAAAGTTTCTTACATGCCCTTGTGTTGCAGCCCTCAATGAGCCAGGGACAGCTGCACCAATTCTCCACAATTAGTCAAGGTCAGACAGTGGAAAGGGAGGACATTCACTATTTGTCAAGAGAACAATGGCAGGAGGCTCAGCCTTTCTCAGCAAGGAATGACTGTTCTCTGCATTCATTNTTTGGTATTGTAGAGAGGGGCAACCTTTCTAGACAATTGAAGTGTAAGAACTAACAAGGCAGAGCAACAGCATAAAAACAAGCTTGTTTTAAGTACTGAAAGCATATGTTCCTGACACAAATTAATGTTTTGACACTTGCAGAGATGAAGGCAGTAATTTCCACAAGCTTTGAGTAAAAATACTAAACTTACTTAAACCTGTTACTTTATCATTGATTACTGGAGTTGCAGATTTAAAGAAATGGTGTTTTGTTTTTGTTCAAAACATGCATTTTTCGTAAACCTGCAAAAATATTCAGAAAGAAAAGAGTTACATTTTGGGCAAAGACTTTCCCTCTAAGTTACCAACCAGAGGTGGAAAGCATGAAAAACAATCCAAAACAGCTGTTCATTAGCAGGAGGGGAAATAAGAAAAGTTAAACATTTTTATTAACAATTAAATTTTATTTTAGTGTTTAATTCTGTGCACGAGGAGCTGTCTTTCGAGTTTATGGTACTGCACAAATACAGAAAAGGCAAAAAACTAGTTATATATAGTGGATACAAAGTAGTAGTTTTGGTATAGAACTCTCATGATACTGCACTGGAATAAACGGCTTTATTTGTGTATATCCTGTAACTTGCATGAACAAGTGAGGGGTGGCAGAATGTGTTTAAACTGTTACATGGAGACTATACTGAGACCACCTTTTCAAAAAGTGTGCTGTGAGTTTAGATACATTAAAAATTATCCATATTCACTGCAAACAGTATTTAAGCAAATTTATTGTAGTTCTGAATGCTAACATGCTTTTAAATGTTTTATCATATTTGCATTCTTCAAAGGCAAACAATTTTTAGATACTTAGGGCAGGAATTCTTACAATTAAGGGGTTTGAAAGCATTACTGTAAGTATGTGTAATTAAAAACATCAAAGGGCAAATATTCTTTTACTGGACACCACCTGAAAAGTAGATTGGATTAGCTTTAGAAGAAAGGAATTCCTCCTTCAGGTAGTTTTTACAGCTACTAAGGCTGCACAAGCCACACCTCTACTTGCACACTACCATAAGAGAGGAAAGGATGGAAAACCACGAACCATTGAATCAACTTCTGCGGATTACTTCTACTATGGCCCCAGCCATATCTACCTCTTTTGTTGTTGCTCTCCTGCAGACACATCAGGATGTTTGAAAACATTTAAAAAAAAAAAATGCTGACCATCTGTTTGGTGTTTTTTTCCTCCAAAAATCTTTCCCCCCGTGACCCAAAGCTGCATCAGCCCTGCAGTTAAGGAGCCATCTGCCCCAGCTGAAAAACTGATTCTAGAAAGATTCAGTAAAGGGAGAAATTGGGAGAGATTTTACCTTGATTTAACTTCACACTCCAAATATCCTACATTCATGATAAATCTCTACTGAATTACATCTGAAAAAAAAAATGGGTATTTTAATATGTTAACTTTAGAACATCCCTTTTCACCTGGAGCGATTCAGAGAAATCATTTAACCTACCATGAATTTAGTTCTTCATATATCTAATAAAGACTGCAATTTGACTGCATGAACTGTGCTTGTTAATTGAGACAAGAAACAAGTGCACTACCTTCTAATTCTAAATCCTTAACAGCACTTTGTTATTGCATTGTTTACAAAGCAAAGCATCCTTGACTGGTTTCTTTATCGTATTTCCAATGTCAACTGAATAAATTAGAACAAGAGAACGTCAGAGTACAAAGTACCTTTTCAAGCAATTTGGCTTAGTGAAGCAGGATAGATTCAGGCAAAATTACCTCTTTTCCAGTCTGCCGGCTCTGCAGGAAGTTAGCACCTTTTTCTTCATGTTTAGCAGTCCCTTCTGGTCTCTCTTTCTCTAGAAAGAAGCCCTGCAAGGTAAATGAATTTTGCAAATGGAATTAAACACTGTGGTCATCTTTAAGCTGCTCGTCATGAACTTTCTATATTGATAAGTATGGTTACTGCTTCCTGTGATGAGAATTTAAACTTTTGTTCATTTAAATTTTGTTCATTTTAATCTTCCTCTCCCCCAACCTAAAGCAACAGAAGCTTTGCACCATCCTCCCCACATTAGCTCTTATCTATTTGCTAGAAGGCGAAGACAAGCCCCCATGTTTGAAAACAGTGCTGATCAACAGGAAATAGTCAATCTCTTCTAATACTGGAAAAGGAAATATATTAGAATAAGGAAGACACAATTTCTTAAGCTATTCCAGTCTTTTCACTAAATCTATCATAAATCAAACCAACCAAAAAAATAGCTTGGGAATTACTGGATCTGAGAAAAAAACTTATTCAAATGAATTCATCTAGCTAAAGGCAACTGTTATTTAACTGCATATTTTGAATTTTTCAGTATGAAAAATGAGATATTTTTATTCCATACTGACTTTTCATGTATTTGGAAGGCTGAATTTTGAAACCTCAGAGCACATTAGGAAATAATATTTTGTGGCATTACTGAGAGGGTTTTTTTCCCAAATGTGTCTGCTGCCATATCTGGTATCAATACCTGACTGGTTTGCAAATTTTTGCACACAGCCCAGAAAAAGAGAAGTATTGCTCGAAACTTTTATCGAATATAAAGTATGCAAGTGATAGCATTTTACATAAAAGTTTTACCCACAGGGAAAAAGAAAAGAATAATGAAACTTATATTAATGTTGAATATCCAGTAACTTACAAGCTGTATTTACAACATTCATTTAAAATCACTATGTCACCTTTTCTCCAAACACCATTAAAATCTAACTAGAAGTATCTCAAATTAGAGTAAAATTCTTCCTGAACAGTGTGGGCTGCAGAATGTTCCCAATATACCTATCCATGTTCCCTGTAAAAAGTAGATAATTTTTTTGCATGATTACAAAACATGTCTAAAATGCTTTAATTCATCAGCATAGTTTTATGATTGACATGTTTTCTGCTTAAAACCAGGTCTAAGTCTGATGGATGTACAGTTTACCCACACAGTAGGTAAGAATATACAGCAGCTTCAGGTAGTTTATAAAACAGAAGACACTCATGGTGAATAAAGTGTTATGAACAACATTCAGCACAGTATCCAACCTGTCATTTGGATAGTACATTTATGCATTTGACAGCAAGTGTCTTTTCTTATAGAGGTTAATAGAGGCACAACTTATGTATTGGCAAAGTTGAACTGATCTATACAGACTGTCAGGAGAAGGCCAAGTGGATGGATAAATTAGAAAATACTGAAATAACTTTCTCTCTGCAATAACAAGAAGGCAAATTAGGAAGAACTATGATTCTGAGAATTGAAATTCCTTCCTGATGTTGCTCATAGTGTACCAACTTCTGTCCCTATCAACCCTGAGAGCCTGAAACACAGCAGTCATCTCTAAAGACCTGGGCATAGAGCAAATTATATACAAATGGAAAGTTATACCACAAACAGGCTGTTAAATCTTACCGTACATTTCTATGAAACAAAAATATCACTGATTGCTGAATTTGTTCATTCTAAATACTATGCTGTACTGAAAACCTCTGAAATTAAGTTGTTAAAAAGAGGGCAAATTGATCTGCTACCAAGACATTATGGACAGACCAAATAAACCACCTTTATTTAAACCTATTAATCTACTTCTAGTTTAACAATATTCAGTACTGAGAGAAAGCACTTACGCAGGCAAAATGCAGTTCCCACAAAATTTATATCCCAAAACAAATTATTATGGGGAAAATTACTGTTCTTTAAAGAGGAAAACCACAGCTGAAACAAAATTGAAATAAAAATCTTTTTCTGGCTGTCTAAAATCAAAGGAATCACAACCACAAGTATATGCCTGGAGAATCTAGAAATTCAACTGTAAATCTGCTCTGAAATTTGTTATGAATCAAGATCAGAAATTCTACTGTAGACCCAAATAAAAATAGACAGAAATATACTGTAAATCTGAATATAAACTCTTATTTTCAAATTATGATTTGTGAGCATGTATTACTGTACGCTAGCAATATTTTCTGCTACTATTAGCAATAATTTTTGCTACTATAAATCCTGTTTTTCAGAAATGCAATTTGAGTAATTTCACACTTATCTGTTAGTTGCCTGGAATAGTTGCAGGAAGAAAAGAACATAAGAGTAGGAGTATTCATAAAAGCATATTATTTAAAATCAGTATTAAAACTNATCAAATATTCACAATGAGATCCTTGAGAATGAGCTACAGACCAAGACCAAGAATTATTCACAGAAGTTATCGGGTGAATAGTTTTAAACAATGAGCACATATGAGAGTCTTTGCTTATACAATTTGTGAAGGAAAAAAAAACCATAAATTACTAATTTTAAAATATATATCAGGCTCCAAAACATATTTACTACATTATAGTGAACTGGCAGCCTGACTGTAAACTGACTGCCCTTTCTATTTTCTAAATGCAAAGTTTTCACAATAGCCATGCACTGCAAGAATAAATGTCTGAATTGAAGTGATGGTGCAAGTTTGTTGTGGAAAACATAATGTATTGCTTTTCTGATCAAAGGTCAAACCTAGAATAGTAATGCAAACACAAAGCGGCTGGGCATAGGTAAGAAATCTTTCATAAATCCAGCAGAAGTGAAAGCTGTCACTGGTTTCTTTTTATGAGCTTGTTTGATGACAGTGGCCTGAGGTACCAATTAAAGGGAGTTACTTTATGACATTNCTAGCAATATTTTCTGCTACTATTAGCAATAATTTTTGCTACTATAAATCCTGTTTTTCAGAAATGCAATTTGAGTAATTTCACACTTATCTGTTAGTTGCCTGGAATAGTTGCAGGAAGAAAAGAACATAAGAGTAGGAGTATTCATAAAAGCATATAATTTAAAATCAGTATTAAAACTGAGAGAGAGAGAATTTAGAATCTGCACTTATCAGCTATTACCTCCAATATTTGCTAAAACCAATGACTAAGATGAGACCTCAAGTTCTGGATATTCAATCAAGGGCCTTGACTTTCAGAGGACAAGTGCTCGCCGCTTTCTGAATCATTAAGTAGAAAATTAAGGGCTGTGCTCCTCTATCCTGGCAGAAGCATACCATATGATTTAGGTGATGAGTCACTGAGCTGGAATTTCGATGATCAAATATTCACAATGAGATCCTTGAGAATGAGCTACAGACCAAGACCAAGAATTATTCACAGAAGTTATCGGGTGAATAGTTTTAAACAATGAGCACATATGAGAGTCTTTGCTTATACAATTTGTGAAGGAAAAAAAAACCATAAATTACTAATTTTAAAATATATATCAGGCTCCAAAACATATTTACTACATTATAGTGAACTGGCAGCCTGACTGTAAACTGACTGCCCTTTCTATTTTCTAAANAAATCCAGCAGAAGTGAAAGCTGTCACTGGTTTCTTTTTATGAGCTTGTTTGATGACAGTGGCCTGAGGTACCAATTAAAGGGAGTTACTTTATGACATTATTAGTGCAAAGTGTGCTCAAAGGTGAGCCTATTTGTCATGCCTGATTAGCACCAAGTATGGGAAAAAATTAAAACGGTAACAAACCAAGCAAAATCTGTTTTTAAAAAGATCCAGTCAAATTGATTTGACTTTCATTTGCTCAACTACAAATCCTATTTCCTTCCAGTTTTTTGCATTTTTTTAATTAATGATTCAGAATAGAATTTGTTACCATCCCACTGGTACTATGAGAGTTATTACTACTCCGGTGCAGATAATATTACTGAGTATTTGTGTGGGAGGTTTTGATTCACCGGACTCTCTAATCATGCTGTTATTCTACCCTTTGCTTCTCTCATTCTAAGCCACTTGACCAACCTTCTGCGAGCCCCTGACTTAAAAAATTGAGCATGTAATACAAAATCTTCAGCCATTATACAAGGTAACAATAAGGCTTGGTAAGAATATTTTCAACCCCCTGAAAAATTCCAAGACTTTTACAAACTGTTGAGAGAGGGTCTAGAACAACATTTTTCATCCCAAAGTCAGGAAACTGGATGAAACTTTGGAAGTAGATCTCCTGTAAGGGTAACCTTCTCCTGGAGTGTAATTGTCAGCAGGGTTTTCCCATTTTCCCACTTCCTCAAGTAAAGAAAGGAGGTTGTTCACTACTCCGCAAGATTCCTGATTTCAAAATGTGAGATTGATCCGAAGTCAGTCAATAGGCTTCCATTTTATTAATTGTCAGTAAAGCCACCTTCTCATCCTAATGTGGAATCAAAGCATTACAACCAAATGCAACCATATTTCAGATACCTCTAGGGGATTGAGTGCTTCTGTTGATTTAAATGCTG
>VXAL01019887.1:25580-54823 GCA_013399475.1 Chauna torquata | reverse complement strand
GGGGCGGGGTCGCCTCCCGCCTCCCCGCCGCCGCCGCGGGGCGCTGGCCTGGCCTAGCCTGACCTGGGCGGTGCGGCTGCCCGCCCGCCCCGGCTGCGGCGTCACGTCCCGAGGAGAAGGAGCCGCTAAGGCGGAATTCTTGCTTTTGATGATCTTAAAGGAAGAGGGGAGCCGGTTGTGCCGCCTGCAGGCGCCAGCGGCCGCAGCGTAAAATAAAGCCATCGCTAGCGAGCTCTCCCTCAGCCGGGGCCTTGTGTCCCCCCGCGGAGACCCCGAGCTCGGCTCTCCTCTGATCGGTGTCCATGTGAGGCGCAGAAACGCGAAATTTCTTGAAAAGTAGGTGGGAAAGCAGCGGTGGCACCTCAGAGTGTAAAGCACTTGTTAATCAAATTTTGCACTGATGAAAGGGGTAAACAGTAGGTACTACAAATCTGCAGCTGCAGCGCAGTTTGAGGAAGAAATCTATCACAGCAAGTGAAGGAAATTTGAGGAAGAAATAAATGACGACGTGGTTAGCAGAGGAAGTAATAAAATTGTGGTTTAAGGTTGTGAGGGTGAGCTTTATGATTAATTCGACGCTCAAACACCAAGAGTAAATATGAGCCTGGTATTTTAATTTATTTTCAGTGAAATTTGCCTAGAGATTGAAAACCAGCTGTGAGGATCCACACCCTATTTAAACTTTTTTATTATTTTCATTTTTTCTTCAAGGGCGTGCAAATAGATTTGAAGCATGCTCAAAAATTATATTTTGAAAATGCTCTGAGAGTTACGTAAGTTATCTGGGAATCAATTGCTTAAAATTACCTGGTCACTTAATGTATTTTCATACCTTGAAAATGCAAGTTGGTATTCCTCTAGTCCTAACTGACCAAAGCTATCCTGATACCTTTGCCACAGAGCACCACACAGCCATTTTAAGCTTTTTGGGCTAACTGGCTAACTAGCACAGTGCGTTAAGCTCGGGCAGGGAGCCTACTAATCTTTCTGTAATGTGTTCAGAGTAAGGTAGTACAGACAGTTCTACAGTGTGTTTTGCCCTGCAGCCTAAGGAAAGGGGAAAATTAAAAAGCAACAGTCACCAAGCCCTGGACCTCCATGCCTTTTGTATGCTTAATAGTCTGGCTGTAGTTTGGGTTTCTTGTTGGGCTTAAAGAAGAGACAGATTTCAGATTTCTGCTGGGTTGTCTCCTCCTCCCTCAGAGCATGTGGTAGAAAATAGAAAATGTTCAGGTGTGCTATCAGGCAGAGAAGGAAATTGAACTTCCTCTTCTATGTCATGGGCGAGTCCTCTAACGATTGAAGTATTAGATAGCAGTGGGAGGGGATATCTCTTTTGTTGTATTTTGCAGGAGGGCTGACACTCCCTACTTCAACCCATCAGTTTTTGAAAGAAAAACTCAAGAATTAATTCACGCAGAGAGGGTTCAAGACTATGAATCATGCATGGAAACCATACCCCTTCAGCCTACTGCTGTGGAGAGTCTCTGTGTTAAGACTTGCACCTATCCTCAGTGTTTGCTGTGGGCCACTTTGAGTGGCTGTTCATTCAGCCTGCTGCCTGAAAGATCCCTTTTCTGCATGCCTAATGCAATCATGTTTTATAAGGAGTCTAACAGCTTAGGTAGCCAAGGCCTATAAATTGCACTGTGACTGGCCACATCTTAAAGAAATGGCACTGTAAGCATTGCGGATATAAATCCTTCTGTGGTCCAGCTTGCTTGGATCATTTTGAAAAAAAAATGATTTAGGCTCTTAAATCAGGTTCTCACCGTGCCTAAACAACATTAAATTTAAGATTAGCCTATTCTTAAATAAAGCATAGACACAGTTGGCATTTGTCATTCAATTCCTGAAATTCAATCCACAAGAAGTAATTCAAGAAAATCAGCTGTGCACTGATGCATTCTCTAACAGCTGCAGTCCTCAAACACTTCCACTAGATGCCTCTATTGTTTTTGCAGTAAGATTCCAAAACGTAAATCCTGCTTATCCATTTAAGGCATATTTTCAAGACAATGTCTCTTGATGGTGCAATTAAATTACATGATTTGCAATCTCTCCAAAAATAATCCCAAGCTCTTTTCAAAGCATGCCTCATATAAGCATTATACAATATTAATAAACAGAACAACTTTATGTTGCTTTTTTTCTATAATCTTTTATTAATTCATCACCAAAAAAATCCCCAAATACTTATATCTGTCAAGAAAGGGTCACACGTGGCAATACGCAAAAAGTAGGCATATCAGAATTAAATATACATGATTTTGAGTAATGATTGTACTGTTTAGGAAATAAGGAGGGCCATGCAATGAATTATTGGCTATGCTGTAGTGCATCCAGAGATGCAAGCCCGACTTTGTAATTTGATCTCTTTAATTGCAATAATTCAAGCTAAGAGTACACAGAAGCTTTCTTAGCCACTTTTTTTCCACTTAGGTAAGAGTACAGCTTTCTTGGGGAGCATCCTGTTTTCTGGCCAAGAAACTGATTATTCCATTCAAGAGAACGCAAATTCTGCTGTATATATTGTATTCAGAGACACCTCCCAGTGGCATGGTTGCCCTGAAGCTACTTAAAATAAAGGTGTAGAGAGGAACTGCTACTCTTTGACATATCTGCCAAGTACCTGTTTTGCTAAATTATTACCTGAGAAAAAAGTTGGCTCCCCAAGGAGACAAACGAAGTTTGGCAATAAATTCCTTCCATGCCTCCTCAGCAGATCCATGGTGGGGGAGATTTTGCATGACCCTGGACAGGCTCCTTTCCAACTGCCTACACCAGTGCTGAATGCAGTGCAGCAGCAAGTACAGAGTGGCTGCGCACCAATTCATGAGATATATTTTTAGCTGTTTATATAAAGCAGAAGTCAAACTTTTTACTTCTTTTTATTTTTCATAGCATCTGGTTTGGAAAACCAATTACATGTTTTGGAAGTGACAAAGCATTCAGTTTTGGTGATGATATAATGTGTTACATTATTATTGTCTAGGACTATTTTAAAACAAAAGTCACTTTGCATATGTGGAAGGAGGGGGAGACTCCAGCGATTTAAACTTCCCATATGATTTTTTAACTATTTTCTCACACAACATGAGAACTTTGTGACAGGCATCTTGCCTATTTATCTTTCTGTAAACTGTCATCATAATTGCTGGTGTTATACAATAATAATGCCAGAATAAAGTTTTTCTACCATCTGCTCTAAAGGGAGGAGGCTTGGAGTCTAACCAATATAGTCACTCTGGGAAATGCTACTATGAGTCACTGTGAACAATAGTTGATGCATGTATGCTCAGTTTTTCCCCAGCTTTGCTGAAAATTACTTAGCTTGAAGGTCTAAAGCATGAAGATATTCACCTAGTAGCTGTACTCCAGTAAAGAATACTAGAATAAATAGGCCACAGGGGAGAGAGGAAGCTCATGGGACTAGGTGGAGTATGCGTTTCTTCATTCCTGAGCATATGGTTGTTACTTGCAAGTTAGGAAACAACTTTCTTTTTCAGCTCCAGTTGCAGGGCTGCACAGTGGGTGGCTACCAGGGATGTTCCCATTGCCCAGAGGAGCTCCACCCAACATCCAGATAAAAGGGGTGTTGGCAGAAATTTCTGTAAAGTACTTTTATTCAGCCTCTTAAAATAGAATTAAAGGAAGGAGAAGATAGATCCAGGATCATGTCAGAAGCTGCATCCTAGAAGAGGAAGAAAGATTCTGCAGCATACTGCAAAGAAATATATAGCCAAGTCTGATGAATCCCTGGAAAATTCTTAAAACGTTCCTTTTCAGATATTAAGACTTACAATCTTTGTGTTCAACAAGTCTGGGGGAGATGACTGTTATGCTTCAGAACAGCATTTGTTCTCAGTTACCGTGTATGGGACACCCGCTGCTACAGAGCACCAGAGTTTTGTTCCCCAAAAGGCTGTCAGGACCTCATGCCACAGAACAGAACAGCTTTTCTTTCAGAATTTCTGCAGTTGCTTTTTTTTTTTCCTGCTAAATTTAAAGTTAAAAAAAAAAAGTTCTAAATTTGCCATCTTTTTGAGAAGTTCCTTCTCTCCCCAGTACTAAATAGAAAAATTTAATATGAAACTAAGTGTTAAATTAATCACAACTCAGTAATTTTCTGTGCATTCTGTCAGGGCTGGGTGAGACGAGACAGCTTAAGTACAGTAAATTTGCATGTTATTTTGCTAGTACCTGCAGTGTCCACAGCGTGGAGCTGTTCCCTAGCACATGTCTAGTGTACAAGCTTAGGATCTTTTCCATTCAGGAACGGAGAAAGAATGCCACTGCAGCAGACTCCAGCTTGATTTGTAAATCCCTTGAGTTTGTGTGTAATGATACTTTGGATGCATTTGTGTTGGTCGTTTAAGTCATTCAGGTCATTCAGCTAAAGTTGTCTACATTTCTGTATAGAGTCTGATTCTATTTGGGAACTGTATGCAACTGGCAATCGAGTATCTTCCCTAAGACTGCAAACTATCCTAAACAAACAGGGTTAGACTGCAGTGAGTGAGCACAGCTTCATTTGTGTTGGACTGCTGTGTAAGCAGGCACCACTGGATAGCAGGCTAAAGGTCACGTAAATAGCTATATAGACTGTCAGGTTGGAAATAAAAGGCACAGATTGTAACGTAGACATTTACCTGAAATTTTAACACATTTATATCTTTTGTTTGTTTGTCAAGGACTGTTCATCACTGTGGGTTTGTTTTTTAGAGTCGTAGGACTACAGAGCATGCATATTAGAAAAGACTCTCTAAAAGAAGAGAAAAAAACACAAGTTCTTGAAGTAATGTTAAGAATTTTGATATACTCAGTTATTTTGTTCTTTTTATGGTCCTTCTGACATTTTTCAGCCCATCTGTATTGATTATGTTCAAACATTTTAGGGTTTGTTTTGTGGTTTACTGTTTCAGTTTCAAAAATTAAAGGATTAGAAGCAGAAACTTTGTATTCTATATGCCAAGTCAATACTGTAACAGCAAAAAGCTTTTGGACTTCTGTGAGCTGGAAGGACAATTGGCCTGGCCTTCAGGATAGTACAAGCAAAGTAACCCCACGCAATACTTTTTTCATCAGTTTGACTCTTACAGTATGTTTGTAATAACATATCTGGATGTTTTTTTGAAAGACTGAAGGACAACCAGTGACAAAGAATCTAACCCGCTGCATATGCATGTGACCTGTCTAGCATTTAGTTTCCCGTTTCATGGGTAAAAACTCATCCCACCTCTGCTGTGCAATCTTGTCTGCCTTCTTTTTACAGCCATCAGTTTGCCTTCTGATGAAAAAATGTCAAAACCTCTTCTTTGAATAGGTATTTGAGAACTGACCTACTCAACTACCCCTTAAAAACTGATACACTGTACAACAGCACGAGGGGGCATGCTTTTTCAAAATATTTCCTATGGATTGGTTTTCAATGCTGCTGCCTGGCCACAGGAACAGAGATAACTGATAATCCACACATCCATATGACTCCAATATACATTTTTGGGCACCACAATAGAAGAAGGATATAAAACTATTAGAGATCATCCAAAAGAGGGCTATGAAGATGGCGAAGGGTCTAGAGGGGAAGATGTATGAGGAGTAGCTGAGGTCACTTGGATTGTTCAGCCCAGACAGGAGGGCTATCTAGAACGCTCACCCATGAACAAGGTGCTGGGAAGGAATACTTCTCTTGCTTCATTTGCTGCAAAGAGTCCAAAACTCTTTATTCACTAATGTTTTGAAATTACACAAATACACAAGGTGAACCTTCTTGATGTTCAGAATATATGTGTAAACACAGGTACTGACCTATTCCTCCTCACTGGTAATTATCCTAAACAATAACACCGATTATATGTTATCTTCTTACCTGAGTGACTGACTCCCAACATTTAGCAAAACCTGTGTGTATGCATGCATGTAGACTGTGCATACACATAGATAATTGTTGCTTGGTTCTAGATGGGTAGGGAAGGGACTCATTTTTAAAAAATATGTTATTTATGATACTTAGTTAAGCAAGTGCCTGAAATGTTTGGCCAAAGAGAGGAAGACTGTTCTGGTCTATTCTGTCCAAAAGGTGTTAGAGGAAGATTACCTGTTACACAGATTTTTATATTATTCTTTAAATTATGTTGGCTGCCTTGTGCGTATTCTGCTTTTCCTTGAGTAAGTGAACATGTTTAACTTGATTTGCTCTTTTGAGGGCATGTTCAGTAGCAAGCTCTGTGATTTACATCACTCTGATAGAAGAAACCTCTTCAAAAAGGCAAGTTAAGCCATGCTTTTGGCTGTTTTACCATAAGCAGTTTGAGCTGTTGGTAGAGCAGTGCAATACAGCCAGAGCACACCAGTGAATGTGGCTGTGTGTTCTATGAATGGCTTTCGGTTTTCAGACCAAAGATAACCATGGTTTCACAGCTCCACTTGGTGGCTGGTGGTTCCCCTTTCATTCCCTCAAACCGTGCACCTTTCTTACCTACATTTTAGATTCTTTGAGCTTGAATATTGTTTAATTCATCTTGAGTCTAGCAAACCCTTCCACATAACTAACTACCAAACGCGGCTTATTCTGCAGTAGCCAATGCATGTACAGTATCTGTGATTTCATGTTGCCATATTCTGATCTTTATAAGACGCTGTTTTCCAGTTGCTTATCATATTGTCTGTCTACAGCCATTCTGGCTGAAATTTCCAAGGTTATGTTTCTTCTTTAGGCTCTCTTGGGAAGCTGAAAACACTGAAAACTGTTCTGAATATCTAAAAAATAGAAGGGAAATATGTTATTTTAGTGAGGTTAACAATTCTTAGTTTTACTTGAAAGTTTTAAGCAGGACTTCAGAGTTGGCAAGACAGCAGATCATCTCACTTTGGGGTGATATGGCATTTCTAAGCAGTCTTATGAATAGTCACTTCAATTTGACCACACTATTAGTATCTGAAAGCCTCACTCACAGCTGTTCAAAAGCAACCTAGACTTTTGAATCGTAGTCTGAGAAACATATAAATGCCTTTAGCATGTTATCATTGGATCAATAAATATATANATCCTTTCTTCCTCCAGAAGTTAAATATAAGGAAGAGCCTTCCAGGGAGGTAACTGGAAAGCTGTATTTTGGCCAGTACATGCAGGGAGACAGAGCCTTGATCTCCAGCTGCCGTGCAACATAACTGCTTCTTCCCAGCTGGCCTGGGTGGTCCATAAGCAGCAGAAAGGCACAGAGCCAGACTTCTGTAGGTCAACTGGAAGACTCTTGGCAATTTCTTCTCTCCGTTGCTTGTTCTCTCTATTCTCATCTTTATTGGTGATGATTTCCACCTATGGGTTTTTGTTTCTTGCATGATGAGATTTTTTGTCTCTCAAATCTTAAGTTGCATAGCAGAAACTTGTGTTATTTTGCCACAGTTCGCTAGCAGCATATTGAACAGCTACAAAATTTTAAAATGCAAGATCAAATTCTAACAGTAAGTAAAGTAAAAGTCAACACTGTGATATTTTCACACTTTGCCAGAACCTTTTCTTCTTACCACAGAAGCAATTAACATTGCATCATCTTTCTTTTCATATTACAATCACAGTGCTTGACTCAGGAAAGGAAAGGTAACTGGCAGTTCTCTGTATTAGAGTCACACGCGTGCGCACACACACACAACCTTATTCATGAAAAAACATTCCAATTTTGAATAAAACTTCTGAAATATCTTGAGAGCCCAAAAATGAATAATAAAGAAAATGTTTATCAGTCAGTGAAATGGGCTAATTACAGTGAAGGTTGTCAATATATTTTTTTTCTTCTATATTTCTGGAAAAAGGAAATCTCATTCTAGAAATGTTGCAAAGATTTTTTTTATTATTTTTTATTTTTTTATGTATTGGCATATGTCAGGTTTGCACAGTAGAACTAAGACAACTTTGGTTCAAAAATCTGTTAAAACATTATCTTACCTAATATTACTAGAGGGACAAAAATACTAACTAACTAACTAAATGGGGGATTTTTCACTACACAGAAGTCTCCAGCCATGGCCCAAACAGAGACCATTACTGTCATCTGACATTTATATCAATTAGTCTTCCATTCTTACCTTGCATACTGCTTTTCATCTTGTCATCAGATATTGAAATGGAAATGTGAAAGATTTCCTTGGGGTATGGACTGGGGAGGGAAGAGGAGTAATTTAGAGAAAATATGTTTGAGGAAATGGGATATGAGAGAACAGTGGAAGTCACATTTTGGAAAGAGCACAGCACTTCATATTGAAAGGTTCTTGATTTAATTCTGTATTTCAAAATAATAATAATAATAATTTGAGTGAGGAGATCTTTCAAAGTTTGGTGACAGTAATAAGAATACAAAAAATAAATAAATTAGTAGGTAGAAGAGATGAGTGTTCTCATTTGCAGTCAGTGAACCACATAAATAGAAGAAAGCACATCTAAAATATCACGGTAAAGGACAAAAAAAAAGAATTTTCATTTTTTACTCAATGTTTTTAATCAGGTTTAGACATACATGTGCATGACAAAAAATACCCACAGTTGCACTGCATGTTTATTACAAACAGTAAGTCACCTCATGGTGCTAAGAAACACATAATTTATTTTGGGGGGGGGAGGGGGAGTGTTGGTTTTTATAATTTTCTGCTACAGGATTTCTGAATAGTTCAGAGATGGTTTTAATGCTGGACTTGGTGAAGGAAGTCATTGATCTAGCTTAAACTTCCAAGCAAGGTGGGTAACTTGCTGCTTCTGAAGTTGTCTTGAAAGTATCTCCATCTGAAAATCCAAATATTAAAGGAATGGACATTAAGTAGTCATTTAAAAAAAAAAAATCGTGACTCAAGTCCAATATCCTTTTAGCTTTCTGTTGAGTCAGTTAATCAAATTTTAGCTATGGATTTTTTGCACCCATGTTGGCAGAGAAATGCCATATAATTACAGATTACATAGCTGATTGGTGGTAAGTTCATGAGTCACACAAAAGGATAATGAGCCATCTCTTCAATAAAAAGTATTTAATGAGTGATTTTTGTACTTATTCCTTTCTCACTTCAAATGGATAATTTACCTTTATAGCTCTGATTTCCTACATTTCCAGAAGAAATACTTCACATATTAGACTGTACATACCAATTTCTGAATCATTGGCTTTTCTGATTTTTGTTAATAGTTGGTTTAATAACACAAGATGTGAAAAGCCAGTCAACGACATGTCAGATAAAATTCCGGTAGCACTTACTGGGAGTGGAGTATGGCAGTGTAGTTGCACTCCAGGCTTCCTCGCAGGTGAACTATGTTGCCTTACTGTGGTTTAATAGTCTGTGCCCATATAAGTGGAATTTTCACCCAGGATAGAAAAAGATTTAATTTTAAAAAGCTGCAGTGGAATAATATATTATAAAATGTAGCTTCACTGAGTATTTTCTGAATTTGTTTTTCTTTATCTGTTTCTATCAGAAGTCAAAGGATTTCAAAACAGAATGTCTCCTGTTATTTGCAATGAGTTGGGGATGAAGTTTCTGGCTGGCAAATCTACAAATTGATTAAATAAGCAGTTTGTTAAAATATGGCGGTATGTTGCTAATCACGGAAATGTTTTGTTGTTGTTGTTGTTTGTTTTTGTTTTTGTTTTACATTTTCTCTAGTCTGGCACCCATGTGTTTCTCTTTGCACCTTCTACTGTATCAATCAGACCTCTTCAGCTGACACCTGTCCAGACCCACCACACTTCTCAGGAGGCATTCAGCAGCTAGTTCCAAACCATTTGCATGGGTTTGCCACACACAAATATTCAAGCTACGGTTTCTGATGGCTACCAGGTCATGGTTCTAGAGAAAGAATGTCACTTCCACCGAAGAAGATAACCCTCTCTTTTGTATTCAGGATCACAGACTTGAAAGACTAAACTGAAGTAATGCAAGACTGTTGAATCTTGTCTGGACTTAGTGCCGTGGTTATATTAATTTTGCTTACAGCACAGCACAGATGTTTTTATCATTTTTCAGCCTTCCTTAGACCTTAGCATCTTCTAGTACTGAATCCTGCTGATGACAGTGGTCACCGCCAGGTGCTTCTTTATATCCAGGCAACTGCCTAAGCAAACACAATCATACAACTTAAAGTGTCTTCCCAACCCATGGCACTTACTGATTGTCTTATGCCCATGAGCACAACTGTACTTTATCTTGTACAGTAAATATGTACTTGTAAAGTAAATATGCCTGGTTTTATGCTTCATATATAATTCTTGTGGATCTTCCTTTTCACTGAATTACATGATTTAGCACCCTCAGAGGTTTCCTTTTTCAATCAAGTCCAAGAAAATGAATACCGAGGTCACAACAGCATTAAGGGAGATCAGCACCGACAAAGTTCGTAAGCACTGGCATAGTTTTCCCATTATTCCCTATGGCAATAAGAACCTGCATATCATAAAGCATGGCTACTATATAATATATGTAGTTGTATTTACACTGCTTTAATTGTACCTCCAAACATAACGGAGAAGAAAAAGCGTGCATGCAGGGAGACAAGGTGGTCTAGCCTCCCGCACCACTCAGCCCACATGAAATGGCAGTGACTGCAGCACTCCTGGCTCACCGCACCCTGCTGCCCTGAGCCCTGTGCTGACCTCTGGCACCAGCGCGGCATGCTCAAATTTCATGTGCTAGCAACGCATCATAATTAGTATGCCATGTGACAGCATCATGTGAAATGCTCTAACTCGCTTTCCTTTTCTGAGATGAAAAGGGAAATACCTTAACATCAAATATTTCTATTGTCTCCTGCCTGCAGAATGTACTCTGTGTAATAGGGGGAGTCTGACATAAGCGATCAGCTCCTGATTCGGAGTACTGGGCACAAACAAAACATATTAGAAATGTGAGTTCAATTCATTATGTCTAAGTGATGGAGAAATTCTTACTGGCCTGTTCACATTTTGGTTTCCCTGTTCTTGCAGAATTGGAGGCACATATAATTCTTCACCCTGTGTGTGATGAGTGCATAAAGATGATCACTGATGCATTCAGGTCATCAACTTTTCTTCGTAATATAGGCAATATAAGTTTTATGATATAATCTGTTGCATAATAAAAGTCTGAACTTTACATCCGTTTGAAACATATTATTTTAATTTCATTAACAACATTCTGTGACAATGGATCAGCTTGCAGAATCATAGGAAATTTAAAGTGGGAAATAGTTTCAAATAATGAACAATCCAACATTTAAAACCTTTACAGAATTAGTAATATGAGAAAATGATTTCTGGCTCAAATAAAGAAATATTAATACTTTTCATTATTAAATATACTGCTAAAGGAAAAGTAAAAATGCCAATCAATATTGAAATGCCTAAAGTTACTTGCTTTGAATCTTGTGAATTTATAGCTGTAGTTTTTGATACCATGAACAATAGACTTGCTGTTTAAGAGCATACTCTGCTAGAAATAAAAAGGATACATATATAAAAGCAAAAAATGATGATCACCTTATACCAGTCGAAAGATAAACCCATTTTTAATTGACAGATCATAACATGAAATTAGGCAGCATTTATCATCCATCAGAATGGATATGGAGAGAGGGATTCAATATTCAACTGAAAGCCAGATCCACTGCAGTGGGTTTTGTTTTTGTTTTTCAGAAAAAGCAAATCTAATGGAAAGGAAAACTTCGAATGCACTTGTTAGAAGTCTGGAACATGAAAGAATTTAAGTCAAGACAGTGATAGAAGAAGGTATGGTGGGGAGGGTGGTGGTGGTGGTGCTGCTGACTGCACTTTTCTTTAATCTCCTAAATTATATTGAAGGCAGCCAGGGGCTGAATGACAGGTTCATTTAAATTCTGTCCTGATTTTCAGGGGCTTTGAGTATTGGGCTATAACATTAACTGCATCCTTTTTAATGCACTTCACTCTAAATAATAAATTATTAATGCTATCTTTTCCTTCTTTTAAAAAAGGAGAAAATGTCCTGATTAAGGCATTGTATAAGACTAAACAAAATTACTGCTTATTGCATTTCCAAAAGAACTGCATATATTCTAGCTAAGTTGTTTTTTAAACCTACTTTTCAGACATTTATCCTGTTTAGTACTATCTTACAGTATAAAGCTAACAAATAATAAAGCTATTTTCCAAAGAAGGGTTATTTTGCTACTGTTTATTTTTGGTATGTCGTATCATTTTCTCTTAAAAAGTAAAAATAAAAAAAATAGCAAACTGCTTGAGAATTGGTGCTTTAATATCCTGAAACTTGGAAAGGCATTCTCTGTACAGGTATCTGAGAAAGAAAAGATTCTTTCTAGGTTGAATACACATAAATATTACCAAACTTCATTGCTTCTTATGTACATATTCATCAGATGCCTTTAATGATTCATGTAAGCATATTGCAGGTAACAAGCAAGGTTGTGGAGTTAAGTATTAAAAGGGGTGGGGGGGGGAGGCACGGAAAACAATATAGTAAGTGTAAAATTCAGGCAGTTTCCTGATTATTGGTTAAAGCCTGGTCTGTAATCTTAAATGCTCCTATGTAATTTGTAATCTTAAATGTAACCCTAAAGAGAAGATCGTACTTGCCTGTCTCTTTGATGCCCTACAATCAAGACCCTTCAAACAAAAAAATAAATCCACGTAGATTTACAGCTAACCTAGAACACCTCCTCTTTACAGACAAACATTTGTTCAAGGTCAAGCAGAAGGTTCAGTCTCAATTATGATGTATAGTAAGTGAAAAAGTGTTTTAAAATAAATTGTATTGTACCATGGCTTGATCTGAATTTTAGGGAAAACCCTGAAACCAGACAGCTGTAATTCACTCTTAACGTACATTTCCTCCCTCTCTACCTTTTGTAGTAAAGGTAACTATGATTGTGTATAAAATATGAGAAATCTCAAAGAAGCCTCTGTTTTTCAGTTCTTGTAGCAGCCAATGGGGTCCAAGGCTCCTCTCTGAGGAAATGTAGTGACACAAATCTCTTCTTCCAGTTTATTCTCCAGCAAATAAAAATTATTTGCTTTGACTTCAGAATGCTGCTGGATATTATATTCTTATAAGAGGAATAATCAGTACTGCGGGCCTTCAGTGCCAAACTGAAGAAGCAAGCAGTTTAAGGTGTGTCCTGGAAAACAAACAAACAAACAGAAACACTGAGTGTCTAAGAATATCAGTAAAATGGGAATATCCAGAGAGATACTTCCACAGAAACTGTTCCTAAAAACAAATGTACAAACAAATGAAAAACAACAAATCCATGCTCACAACTTGTAGGATTGTGCACTCCAGACCAGATTCAGCTATCTATTCACAGGGAAAACTTTCCTTAGTAGTATCTGTCCCATTACTGACTGTGGTTTACCCATCAGAGGTCGAAAGGACACTGCTATAAACCAAAGAAGGGTTATTATATTATCACATTATTTGCTTTGTAGCTGTTAGAAGAGTGCTATTGTAACCAAGCCCAAGGATGGTTTTCCAGTTAGAATAATACAGTAATACACATACTAAATAACATAGAACCTGTAAAACTGCAGCTGGAGTTTCTCTTTAAGCTGAACACAAATATAAAACAGAATGTGATGTAGAAATTTCTGCACAAAAATACCATAGTATTTCAACATAATTTAATTGTCTTTTTAAAGTGTTATATAAAGCTCAGGCCTGTTGTTTTATAAGTGTCAGTCATCATTTCCTACCTTTAACTCAAGTAAATTAAAACCTTAAACTCTGAATTTCACACAACTTCAGAAAAAAAAAAATATCTGAAGCCTTTACCTGAATATTACCATTCTTGAAAGTGATGCTGAGTACATACCACTGAGAGAGTATCTCTTGGATTTTAAAACCTTGGAGCAGCAGACGCTTCTACTTGTCAAACAATTTATTTTCTGATATGTTCAGTCCTAGAAATGAATTAAAAACGAGGTTCTTTCCTTCTGTTTTTTGTTTTCAGAAGTCTTATGGTCCATGCTTCAGAAAGTTGATCCTATACAAGATGAACAATAACACAGAAAATAAAACATTAATAAACCTTTAATCAAGCTTTATGAGAACACATATTTGCGAAGGGCTTAACCTCAAGGGAAATAGAGGGACAGATATACAGGGACCTCCTCCTCAGGGGTCAATACTGGGACCAGTGCTGTTTAACATCTTTGTCAGCAACATGGACAGTGGGATCGAGTGCACCCTCAACAAGTTTGCCAACGACACCAAGCTGGGTGGTGCAGTCTACACACTGGAGGGAAGAGATGCCACCCAGAGGGACCTTGACAGGTTGGAGAGGTGGGCTCATGCAAACCACATGAAGCTCAACAAGGCCTGCAAGGTCCAGCACCTGGGTTGGAGCAATCCCAAGCATGAATACAGGCTGGGCAGAGAATGGATTGAGAGCAGCGCTGAGGAGAAGGACTTGGGGGTGTTGGTTGATGGGAAGCTCAACATGAGCCAACAATGTGCGCTTGCAGCCCAGAAAGCCAACTGTATCCTGGGCTGCATCAGAAGAAGCATGGCCAGCAGGTCGAGGGAGGTGATTCTCCCCCTCTACTCCGCTCTCATGAGGCCCCACCTGGAGTCCTGCATCCAGCTCTGGGGCCCCCAGCATAAGAAAGACATGGACCTGTTGGAATGAGTCCAGAGGAGAGCCATGAGGATGATCAGAGGGCTGGAGCACCTCTCCTGTGAACACAGGCTGAGAGAGCTGCGGTTGTTCAGCCTGGAGAAGAGAAGGCTCTGGGGAGACCTTATAGCGGCCTTCCAGAACCCAAAGGGGGCCTACGGGAAAGCCGGAGAGGGACTCTTTATCAGGGAGTGTAGCGACAGGACAAAGGGTAATGGCTTTAAACTAAAAGAAAGCAGATTTAGATTAGATATGAGGAAGAAATTCTTTACTATGAGGGTAGTGAGGCAGTGGGAGAGGGTGTCCAGAGAAGCTGTGGATGCCCCATCCCCCTAAGTGACAAGACCCAAATGTCTGGGGTAAAAAAAAAAAAAAAAAAAAGACAAATGCAAAACAATAACTTTTGATTCAGGGAACTATTTTATGGAGAAAAAAATTCTTCCAAGTCATATCCACTGATCGTGGGGATTTGAAAGGATGACAAGAAAGATGGTTTACAGGTTTACACATACACCTTTTGCAACACAACACTGTAATAGCTCTGATGTCAGGCTATGTAAGCAAATTGTTACTGACATAAAAGGGAGCGGTGCCAACTAGTTAATCACTAAAAGCACTTCTGTAATGTTCTGTGTTTCTTGGGGGTCTTCTGTCCACATGATGGGGCAATAAACTAAGCAATAAACCATATTGCTTGGTTTATAAAACATGATTTGATTATGAGCTAGAAAAAACTTATTACAGTCCTAGCTGAAGTATACCTTACTTTTGATTCTGGACTGTCCAAGCCATGCTGCATACACAAAGGGTAAAGATCATGAAGAAAACAATGATGTAGGAAAAGAGGTCTTCAGAGAGCAGAAACATTGCAGAAAGTGGAATGCTGTACAAGCTGTTTTCTTCTAGGAGAGGCATGCAAAAATCCACCAGAAGTCTTTTACCTGTTTCTGGAGTTGGGCAAACTGCACTTTACAGTTTTTCTACAGTCACAGTTCCATTGTTTGTTAGAGTGAGACACTGCTAAAAAAGACAAAATAAGTCTGTTTAGCTTCTGTAGTATTGTTCTTAAAGTTATGCAGGCATTAGCATCAACTTAGGTAATCATGGTTTAGTTGCAGAAATTTGCCTTACACTGTCAGTTCACCTCTACAGTACTTTAATAAAATTTACCTATGGCAAAAAAATAAATCAAGGTAATGATACCTCATTACTCATACAAAGCAGTGAAAGAGTAATATATTGGCTTCACGTGAATGATTTCAATAGTGATCTTGTGGTCACAGGCGTCTTGGGCAATGGGAGCCTGAGGTCTCTTAAGCATTTTGTATCCTTGGCTTATGGAAATAATTTCAGCAAACTTTTGGTTACTATTCTCCTGGGTAAGAAAGAATAGGATATGCCATGTGCTCTAATCAAGTGCAGGCCTACTGCCTTCCAAGATGTTTGAATAAGCCTTTTAAACAAAACATCCCCCCTCTGAAATTTTTAATCACAAATCTACAAGTATCTAACTACATTGTACATAGTCTGACAATGCATTAGAAAATACAGAATCAAATATCAAATCCACCACAGCTGAAATTAGCAATACCTCTGCAAGATGGATCCTGTGATCACAGAGATACCTGTAGCCAAGGCCTTCTGGCCCAGCTCTGATATCTTTAAATACTGAGCAGGTAAGTAAGATCAGAAAATAATAATAATAATAACAACAACAACAACAATATCCTAGAACTTTTCTTCTAAAATAAATATATGTGTTTATTTATAATCTAAATATTATAATAATTTCTATACTTCTGAATATTCCCTACTTTCGTAAGGAGCTTAATGTAGTTTTATGATAGAATCATAAGTTCAGAATTCAATTAAAATAGGACAACGAAGCAGACAATGCAAAGCAGACACACAACGTAACACAGCTGCACAGACAGCTCTCAGCACTGTGCAAGTGTGGAGTCCTAACAGTGGACGTTATACATGCCAGTGCTATAGCTTGAACAAGGCTGAAAGTTAAGGACAAAAATGTTAACAGAAAGAGCAAAGAAGTCCAGCATGGTATAGAAGATAATTAGAGAGCAATCATTCTCTTACCAAGGGATTCAAGGACTGTGATCTTTAAGATATAAATCGATCGTCAATTTATCATAATTCTAAAATATCTGGGCAACATGACATTATGTACAAGCATATTTAAAAAAAAAATCTGTGAAATAATGTTGTAAGCAAGCAGTATGATTTTCTTTTTTAAAACACAACCTTGAAAATTGCAAGATGACACTGAATGTACTGCACATTGCCTTTCTACCAAGTTGGATTTATTAAAATGTGAATTATGTAAAGACCGGTAAACCACAATAATTACTACAAAGTAGACCAATCTCTATAAGAAGAGGCCTTTGTAATCTACTCCCCTCCTCATTTCAGAGCTATCATCAGAAAAGAGCCGAGTGGAAAGTCTGCATTGCAGCATGACATCAATGTCTGCAAATCCAAGCCCTAGGGTACCAAATCAAATTTTTCTTAATTGACAATGATCCTTCACCAGAAATGCCCTCTGCTCATATCCCGGTTCAGAATATTCTGTCTACTGCACAACTTAATGAGGAAGCATTTTCTTAAACACAAGACAAACAAAATTTGTATTAGTTTCGGTTTCTAAATTTGAAACCGTACTCTGAAGCATGGAGTTCTCTATAAAACTAAGTGTGTTGATAAACATTGCAAGGCTTCAATATGAAAAAAAGGGCATACTTTTTTTTTTTTTTTTTTAAACTATGAAAATGTGGTTGCATCCACTGTAGCTTTAACATCCTAGTGAGAACTTGGCCACAAGCTCGAACTTTTCTGGTGCAGAATGCCATTTGCCCTTATATTGGAGTTGCATTGTCATGAGTGACTATTACATTTAAAACATTATTTGGGCATCAGGAAATATAGACATTAATGATTCATATGTTGCAGAAACAGGAACATAACAATGAATGATTTTATGGAGTGTATCATAGTGTGTTACAAATCGTAAGACTAAAAAGAACTGCAAGAAGTCATCCGGACTAGACCCTATTCCATGGCAAGGATCAGATACTGTTATTAATGCAGATACTACTGCACGTATACTTGGCATTTAATGATTGCTTTGATGAAAATATATATTTTCCAGTGGCTGATATATCAGTAGCTAGAAAACAAATCATTGCAGGTGTCATGAGAACTGTGAGGTAAGTAATGGGAAAGGAAAAAGAAAAAGCTGACAGCATGAGCTATTTGATGCCCCTTGCTGACTGTTGTCTCTTCAATGCAAAAAGGCTCATCACAGTTTAATTCCCCTATAGCCATGTTGTTCAGTAGGTCAGGTATATTTACTTTCACAGTCAATCTTGTCAAGACATCCTGGATTCTCTAATTGGTGATGGAAGTTTATGGAAAATATTTTTATACTTAAACTATATGGACAAGGTGTTGAAAAACCTTACTTGAGTGAATAATTCTTACTCATGTGAGAAACCATTCTAATCAACTCCTCTATTAATTGCATAAATTGATTTAGTATATGGTTTACTGAGAATTGCTGCTTTGCTTTAAACAAGCAAATTCCTAGTTCTACAATACCAGAGCAGAACTGCAACATTGGAAGACAAGAGCAAAAACTGCTGGTTGTAAAGTCCTTACCATAGCTTCTGAAGAAAGTCACGGAACATTTTGACAGAGCACAGAAGTTGATTGAGGAAAACAAAGCAAAATGGTAGAACACAGTGGGGTATTAAGACTAAATTAATATAAGCTCCTCACCCTGAGGTCTTATACTGTCAGCAAACTACAGTTCAGAGCAGTGTGTGCTAAAACATGCCAGCTGTGTTTTATTATTTTATTTTCCATCCCTTTGGATTATTTAAAACATATATCATCGTGGCCTTATAATGCAGCTGTATATCATAAAAATAACTTTTTAAAACAGCCTATCTTCTACCAACTCTTTCTGAAGAGAGGTTACTGTGGAAAAAGAAAAGAAAGTTATACTGAGAAAGATTAAAATATACTTCTTTTTGTTGGGAAACAGCACGAGTAGGGCTGCTCTGCAAGGAGGGACAGGCTGGGACACAAGGGTGGCCCCAGCAGGGCAGTGTCCTCACCCACTACAGTACAGTCCCACAGGAGCTCAGCTAGACGAACAGAGCCATGTGCTGGAAATGGGTTCCATCAACAGTCCCAGGCACAGCCAGGGGGCAAATTTAATATTCAATCAGCTTAAAATTACTTACGAATGATGAATTTTTTTCAACCTAAATAAGCCCAATGACCCCATGTTAGACTAAACACATGTAAGTAAATACGCACATGACAGTGAAAGTTTCTTTGGCACCATAATAACTATACAGAATAGGATTTAAACTTTTTATCAGATCAAATGACACTCCAATGTGTCTTAACATGGTGACGGTAACATTAACAGAGAATGAATCTCTACTGCATGCGTTCTGTGCTCTGAAGTTGACAAATAGTATAGTATTTACCTTTTACCATCACTTTGCTATTAAACATGACAATAAAATTCTCATGAACATGAATATAGTTTATTTTTGTCCACTGCTAAGTTATAGGCAAGTACCACGGTTATTTAACTAAGCAGTGCATATATGTGTACAATAATGTAAATGTGTACTCACTATGTTATAAAAGCACAAAGAAGCTGTTTTTCTTCCCTGAAGGTTTTTGGTCTACGACCTGGAAATGCCTTGCCCTTACCATTTTTATAAGGTGAAGTATAAATTGTATTTCTTGTGCTGTCATTTCACATCTTAGGCTTTTCCCTTACATTACCACTTTTGTTGTAGCTCTTCACCTGCATTTTTTAAGATATTATGAGCAATATGGTGGGAGGAATGTTATATAAATGATTCAGATGACACTTTGTACTAACTACATGTCACATTTTTTTGAAGTTATCTTTTGGGTAGAAGATTCTCAAAGAAATGCTGCTCCATTAAACGATTGAGTTTACCCTACTGTAAAAAAGAAAAGAGATTTTCACAAATTGAGAAAAAAATCAGCTTTTTTCTGAAAACTGTATTGGTCTTGATGGCTGGTATATAGGATTTACTGAATATGGTTGTATCTAATTTCTACTGAATGATCTTCTGAATAACCAAAGAGATCTTGGTTCTTACTTGTGGTTTCAATCCAAAACAACATTTAAAAGCCAAATACAGAACTACCATGTGGATGGATAGAACTATCTTTTTTTTTTTTTTTTTTTTTTTTCAGACATGGTCTATTTAAAACAGACTTACTGCCTGAATAGCTATGGCAAGGAGCTGTGAATCTTGTTTGCGCTTTCGTTAAGTCTTCTACACACATATAAAGAACTTCAGGCCAGTTCTTCCAGCATGCCTGTCTACTTTCTTCCTTTCTCAGCAGTGAGAAGAAGTTGCCTAAATATTTGTTAATTGAAAGTACTATCATTGGGAAAATAAATCTGGAAAAAAAAAATTGAAATTAGAGCAGATTACCACAAATGAGAATGACTTTTCAATCATAAAGATTTAAATGAAAGTCTATGTTCTACTTAGATACAACATCACATCAAGTTCAATATCACATTTTTTTAAATACTTCTGTCAGTGAATTCTGGTGGGAAAGAATGTAATTACAAAATGAAATATTAAATGCCAAAATAATAAATATATTACAATGTGTTATTGCATACCAAGCAAAGTCTCGATTATCCTACACAGGTTGCTGGGATGTGCTTTGGTTCATCCTGGATTGAGTGTATGGGCAAGATTTGGGCCATCCACTTTCCCGAGACCTATGGGTACTTTTCGGTTATTGAATCAGGGGTTACAATCTGCTGTAGCTTTGTGATTACAATGCAAATTAGTTATTTAGAGATGACCGGCTCCTTCCTTCTTGACGTTAATGAAGAAACACCTATCAATTCCAACATAAACAGGAAATTAAGAACCAAAGCCACAACTCTACTTCGTTAGCAAGTTTCTGCCATTCCAATTATACAGGAAAAGGAAGGATTACCTCTTCAAGGGATACACATGGCATAAAAACATAAAAAATGTGTTTATGCAAGTATATAAATAAAAGCTCTACAAAAAAAAAAAAATAGGAGTACATTAAAACCACAGAGATTTTACTTTTATATTAAGAACAGCTAACACCTGAATAAGCATGATGTTTCAAATCTCCTTATTAAACATATGTATATCAAATACATATTTTGTAGCCGGGTTCTTCAACAGTTCACATTGTAAGAACTTACATTCAGAAGGGACTGCACAGTAAAGTTCAAACATTTATTCACCCCGAGCAAAATACGGATAACTAAAATACTATAACATAATGAAGAGAATAGGTTAATATTTAATCCAACTTTGAAATGTTTAATAATTATTTTCCAGCAAGATGAAGTCACTGTTGCAATAAGACAGCTGCAGAACACAAAAGGAGGAGAAAGAACAGACACATCTGCCTGTTTCCAATAGAAAAACAAAATGCAGTGTCCATTCTGATAAAATGCCTCGACTGTGGGCTGCTTTTAGGAATTCTTTTAGTGATTTCAGCAGATTCAGAAAAAGATCTTATATCCATCTGTTCATCCAACAAGACAGCATCTATTACAAGAAGATATTCTGAAACACCTGCTCGACCCTACAAGGCTACCTGTTTTCTGCACGGAGCCTGATTGCAATCATGTTATTCACTGGCAGAATTTTTGGATATTTTTGACAATTCCTTTCCCATAGCTGGATTTTGAATTTCTGTCTCAGTTTTTGTCCTGCATTGAAGTAGCCATTCTGCCAAAACACCCCAAGAAATGTAGTGTAAATGGTGAATTCAAATGGTGAATTCAAAACAGGAGAGCATGTTTTCCAAATAACACGATTAATCAAAGTAACATCTTTAATTTTTATTTTGGCTCCCATCAGATTTATATCTAACTGAATTCAAACTTTAACACAACAGGAAAGAGAAACAGTTCTTTCTGAATTTACCAGAAGCTTTTGAGTGCAAGTGAACATTCATAACAAAAAATAACATTATGCAAGATATTTGGGGGACCTAGTGGGAGTTTTTCATATATACGAGATGTTTTTCTTTTTCAGTATCATAACAAATGCAAGCAACAGACTCGCACAATGAAATGACCTGAGCTCCAGCAGAATAAATAAAACTTGTTTAGAAAAGAATGTAGAATTGAATAGTAGAAATTTCTCCTTCCCTGGCAGCTTTTCCCCTCTTAGCACTCCAGTCTAGAATATCATTTTTAGAAACAATGAAATTAAACTTGACAGAAGCTTAGACTGTGAAAAGTTATAAATAACTTGAACTAACCTAGGAGCTCACATGCACATAAATTTTATCACACTTGCATCCTCAAAAAATGAAATTAGACAAGCTGCTCTGTATTAAAGCAGTTCATCAGCTGGGGAAGTTGCCCTGAAGTAATATGGAGACCATTCACGAGAACCCAGCTGGCTTCTCTAACATCAAGATAGGATGACTCCTTGCTGCCTGACCTTATGAGTGATATCTGTTCGAAAATATTTTATACCCTCATTCCCTTTCCCTTCCCTCCCCTTCCTAACTCCCAGTAATTCTTAGGGCTGTTGTGTACAGTGATGTATGAATTTTCTTTCCAAATGCTCTATTTCTTTCTTCTCTCCCACAGCTCTAGTGAAGATACTCCTGCCATAACAGACTTATCTTTCACAGCCATCACGAAATGAGCAGGTCTGAGGAGGGCAAACACCAGACTTAGGGTCAAAGCAAGCGCTTCCACCTAGCTAGGCCCGAAGCTGCCATAGGCAGCGGATGTAAGAGCAACCATGCATACAAAGAAAGCATCTGTGTGGGCCAGAGAGGAACAGGGACCAGTGCGTGGCTTTCCCCAGCCTTCATCCTGCCACAGGAAGACACATGCTAGATTGAGGGGCAGGGGGAAGGCAGGAAGTATTAGATTTCTAATGTAGCTTTGGGGCCCTCTATTTACCAAGGATTATCTGAACACTTCATGAATTTATCCTCTTCATGCTGCATTGTAGCAAGGGGAAAAGGCCATGCTTCTGAGTTCAAAGCTCTCTTCTCACCCTCTAGGCTGCTATCCATTGCACACTTGACCAAGGGCTAGACATAATCTAACACAATTTTACACCTGTATTGATGGATGCTGTGACTGTAGGAAAGAGCATGCCGAGTGCTCTGTGAAGGATAGTAAGCTTATCATGAAGTGACTTCTCACCCTAAATTTAGATTCTAAAAAGCTGCCAGGGAACATATTTCATCAGCTTGTTAGTCTCTTCCTCTCCTGAACAGCTTCCTTCCCAGGCTGACCCGGGCAGATAGCAGCACAAGCCTGGGAATCTCCTGACCTCTTCTGCTTTGACCTATATTCCTTTTAAACCCACCTGCGATGTCTACATGCACAAGCCTCTTAGTAATTGAAGTCAAAGTCTGTCTTGGCTTGGGACTTAGTAATTTAAATCTGCATCCAAGTCTTAGAGCTGATTGTGGGTTAAATTGTCCAAACAGCAGCCAACAGTATACACTATCAGTGTACAAAAAGTGCTCCCACTTTTCACAGTATGTGCTGTTAAGTCTTTCTAACAGTCCTGTAAAAATGGAAGAGATTAAACATATGCCAGCTATTTTTAAAAGATGCATCCTTAGAAAAGAATGAGGGATTGCTATTATGAATGCAGAACATGGATTCAACCAGTGTGGTTTTGTTATTGACAAGTATTTTCACTTCCACCTGCTCTTGGGCTCAGAGGGGGAGTTAGAGGGGGAGCTGAGAGGGAATGTACACAAGAGGATATGCTGCTTGCAAACCCTCTTGTCTCTGAAAAATGGATCAACACAGCAAATACTTTGCCAGCTAAGTTTCTCCCAGGCAACAAATGAAGATGAATGAAAAATATAGTTCATCCTGCCTGTGCCTTCTCTTTCCTCCACTTTCCTTCCTTGACTCCCAGGAAAGGCATGCAAGATGAAACCACAGTGTTTGTGAATGCAGCCAGTTGCTTTTCCAAACAGCTTTATGTGAACTAAAGCTGACTTTGGTCTTGAGATCTGGCTCAGTAGTTTCAGAAAACTAAAACAACAATTTAGGTGTGGACAGTTTGTAAGCATATCAGAAACTTGTGTGTGAAAACATAGCGTGAGGACAAGTTACGTTGTCTATGTAGGCAGCTGTTGCCTACCCTCAGCTTGTTGCTTTAATTGCTGTAGCCCATTGCTCACTGTGGGTAGGCTGAAATCCTACTGTCTATCCATCCTAGCATAGGGGGGGGCTATATTATGACTTATCAAGCTGCAACTCTGGCCATGCTACCTCTTGTCCCATGGGGCACATTGGCTACGCCAGCCTCTCCACACCTTTTCCGTGCCCCTAGTGGCCGTCTTCTACATGCGGCAAAGCAGAAGCTTTCAAGATTTCAGTGGCTGAGCTTGCCAACCCACTCTGTATCGCCAGTGGAGGACGGAGAGAAAAGGTACTGGGAAGTGCCTCGTAGTGCCTACTGCACATTTCATCCCTGTAAGCGTGTCATGCTTTTGGCTGGGACAGAGTTAATTTTCTTCATAGAGGCTCACACAATGCTGTGTTTTGGATTTTTCATGAAAGTAGTGGTGATGTTTTTGGTTGTTACAGAGCAGTGTTTACGTAGAGCCAAGGACTTTTTTGCTTCTTGTGCTGCCCTGTCAGCGAAATGGCTGGGGGTGCACAGGGGGCTGGGAGGGGACACAGCCTCAACAGCTGACCCAGACTGACCAAAGGAATATCCCATACCATATGGCATCATGCTCAGCAATAAAAGCTGGGGTAAAGAAGGAGGAAGGGGGGAAAGTTGGGAGTGATGGCTTTTGTCTTCCCAAGAAACCGTTACGCATGATGAGCCCTGCTTTCCTGGAAGCAGCTGAACACCTCCCTCCCTTGGGAAGCAGTGAACGAATTCCTTGTTCTGCTTTGCTTGTGTGTGCAGCTTTTGCTTTCCCTAGTAAGCTGTCTTTATCTCAACCCATGAGTTCTTGCACTTTTACCTTTCTGATTCTCTCCCCATCCCACCTGGGGAGAGTGAGCAAGCAGCTGTGTGGTACTGAGCTGCCTGCCGGGGCTAAACCATAGCACAGTGGAAGAGCAGACTAGTTGATGGCTAAGCCCTTATTTTATACAATAGGCATCAAATACAGCACAAGAAATGCAGATAGGTGAACTGATGGTTTTGATCATCTTATAGTGGGACCACTTAATAATAAAATACTTCTTTTTTCAAAGAGATTTAAAGAAAGAAATACACATTCAGACCTACAAAAAGTGTCAATAGTACCCACTTCCCAAGGTTCATTTTTATAGTTGTCAGTAAGTGATTTGGCTTTTATCAGGGTACTTAAAGACAAGGTGGAAATAGATGGAATTAAGCAACATTACTGAGGTTTGTGTTTCTCCCCGCACCAATTTATACGAATTGAGAAGAAGTGAAAAATCCTTCTAAACTTCTGCACTTTTCATTTACCATCACTTTCATTTTCACATCCTGAAATCAAAGGAGTAGAACCAGACTGGTGCTACTCAAGTATTTATATTTTATTGGAAATGTTTTTTAGAAGTTCTTACAAGATTTAGATGCTGAGTACCACAAAACATCAGGCATCTAGGTAATGAAAATCAAAGGGCCTTCAGTCACATTTTACAGTGTGCTTCATTATTTAGTATTCCAATGCCAGAAAGAAATAGAACATTTTGCAATATCCATCATTTCTTCCTCCTCTAGAGTCCTCTACCTCAATATAAACAAGAATTGCAAGGTGTTTTCAACAGCTGGAGTGGTTTTTATGCCATTTAAAAAAAAAAAAACACCCTATATAGTATATTTCCCCCCAGATTTAAATAAAGATTTTTTAGAAACTCTGCAAAGAGGCATATAACACAGATATTTACTATAGCCCAACAATGGCATATATGAACACGTTCACTGAGCAGCATTCTTGCAGCCCACACCACGCTTTAGCAGCCCCTTTGCAGTCCCACACTTTGTCCTTCTAAACCCAAAACCTAACCTTAACAAAACTTTTTCCTTGGCTAAGCCTTAGCTCAAAACACCCAGGCATGGTCCGCATGAACAATTCCTGGGGGAGAAATCTTTTTGCCATCTAAGCCACCCTTTGGCAGCCGCTTTGCAGCCTAACTCCAAATGCAGGTCTAGACTACTTCCCAGTCCACAACAGCAACCCTAGCTCTAGGCCTTGCTCGTTGTTTTTGCAGGCTACCCCATCCTTTGGCACCCCTTTGTATCCCAACACCACTTGGAGTTGTAGACTTTCTCTCCCTCACAGCTTTAACCCTACGCTTGGACCTTGGTAGCATGTTGGCTGGGGACTCAGCCGTGGACCCTGGGAGCAAGGTCTGAGGGGAGAAGCAGTGGTGGTCTTAGAAGCGGTGTTGTTTGTTTCCATGAACAATATATTTAATTTAATGTTACAGTTGGTAGTGCTATAGATCACATTAAAACTGTATATTTTTAATATCTGAAAAAAATTACCCTGGAAGAGTATACTACAGTTTTGGTGTTTTATTTTTGTTGTTGGTTTTTTTTTTTTAGGGGGGGTGGGGAGGGAGGGTCTTAAATCACTGGAGCTGCCTTGCCTTGGTGATATTAGTATTTCATATTTATATTAAAATGTGGGAAAAGTTAAATAGTATTTCAGTGCTAAAATTGTATTTCATTCAGATAAATTTAGTACTTGCTGGAAAATACTAATTATTCTCCTTTTATGTGCTGTTACTTCACAGCATGCTAATGTACCAGAAGTACATCCAGAGCCTATAACTGACATTTCAGTTTGTACAAATACAGAAATACATCAAAGAATTTACACTATGAAATAGATGCAGAAAAGTCTCCATTATCTTTATTTTACTGATGGGAAAGTGGGGGAAAATACTAAATTTCAGAGCTAAAAAAGTATGCAGGTGTCTAAACAGGGTCCGAAGTGGATTTTAGATAAAGTTGGAGTTACTGTCCTGCATTCCCCAGTCCACCTGGATATCTAACCAAGAAGCTTTCTGATACTATTTTTGCAGCTACGTATGACTTTAAAATATCCTCATCACCTAGAAATTCTGCTTTTAAGCACACAAAGAATAGTAATAGTTTTAAGAGTCCTGTGGTACTGGATCATCATTGCATGCCTTAATCAAGACGCAAAAGTAGAATCTTTCTGAAAAAAACCCTTATGAAGAAAAAAAACTTGAATTTCTATCTGCTTACTCATTAGGCATTAACAGGATTGGGCTTGACAGAGAATATCGTGGCACCAATTTTTTTTGGCAGGGCAATGATGTCAGTGGAAATGGACTCCAGTTTCCAGACCCTACTCCAAGGACTGCTTATGTACTTTATCCTATGGATAATAACATGGCATAGAATTGATGGCATCTTCCACATGTAAATGCTCTATTTTTTTTTCAAATATGGTTCCAAGAGTAAATGCTTGTACTGAAGCTACTCTTTCAAGACTGATTTAAATACACAAATCTGAGGTTGATTCTACATGATAAAGAGCTGCCAATGTTTGATCACCTTCGGAAATACAGCATTTTTGCAGAAACTACTGCAGATATTCTAATAATAGCTATTGTCAGCAGAAAATGCCACAGTGTTACAAGTTCCTCTGAAAAAGAACTGCTGAAAGACCAAAATTCAAGGTAAAACAATACAAAGAATCAAAACCCTTTTAGTAAAGTTAGAGACTTGAGACTGTAAAAATATACTCCTGAGAAGGCTTTCTTCTTTCTAAATACGTGTAGGAGACAGTAGACAAGTTCTTTGTAGGCAGGCATCAAGGAAAACAAGGAGATGACAGTCTTCTGCTGTTCTCTTTTCCACTATCAAGATACTATTGTTAAAAAAAGTATTACTCCCTCAGCTCTACTTTTTTTCTTTTCTTTTTTCTTTTTTCTTTTTTCTTTTTTCTTTTCTTTTCTTCTTTTCTTTTCTTTTCTTTTCTTTTCTTTTCTTTTCTTTTCTTTTCTTTTCTTTTCTTTTCTTTTCTTTTCTTTTCTTTTCTTTTCTTTTCTTTTCTTTTTTTGAAGGTAAAGACTGAGATATCTGATATAAAAGATATATTTCTGCAGATTAAATTAGCAGTGTTCTGCCACTGCCCCCTTCTTTGCTGATGCTTTTATTGATGCCCTTGTATTTAGCATCAGTCATCCACACCCTAGCTATCTACTTGGATTTCATTTCTGCTTGTGAGTTCTTAGGAATTCTTGGTTATTCTTACACTAAGCAGAAGTAGCAGAAAACAGGGTCTGACTGTCCAATGTATTTGATTTTTAAAATAATGTCCATAGCTTAAGGAGCCCACCCCAGACATCACTTTTACCAAAAAGTCAACAAAAAGAACAGAGAGATCATACTTCAAATCCAGCCACTGCTTTAGCAGAGGATAAAAAAGTAACTTCTTTTTTTTGATGGAGTGAGTACATATTAATTTGTTGAACCCAAGAGCAGATAAATTCTGCTTGCCTGCATTTAGTTTTGACTAGACCTTTTTGTAGGTAGAGAGGTGTCCACGGGTTTCCTGAAGAGCTAGTTGTTTGGCTGCCATAGTGAAAACACAAATGCTCTTCTGACAACCCTACCCAAACAATGCTTGAAACAAAACAAGTCTGTTTGTTTGGAAGAAATATTTTAACACAGAAACTGTTAAAACGCACATTTCTAAATAAAACTGCCCCGATTTATTTAGCTCAGATTTGAACTTTCCCATTAGGTGAGGAACATGTTTCACTTAAGCAGCTCTAAAATTGCATGGTCCTGCAAGGAATATGCCACAGTTGCCAACAGCAAGGAAATGTCTTTAGGAAAAAAATATTCCTGCTGGTGAGCATACATGCAGTCTTTCCAGCCAGAGGGAAATAAAAACAGAAGCTACTAAACTGTGTAAGGATCACTACAATCAGCCCAAATTAGTAATAAAATATCAAACCAGAACTGAGACTGGGAGTTTCCCCTTAGTTTTACACTTTTTCCAGGAAAGGGAGGTTGTGATGCCAAGACCAGCAAGTGGCAGAAGAGAAGGGTTAATAATGCATCTGTGTAGGTAAAAGGGCAAAGGAGGCAATGTTAGGAAAAGAAGGCTTCATTAAGAAGTCAGGAATGAGTAGAAGCAGCACTGGTCATTTCCTGATGCTCGTGGTATTTTAAGTGACTAAAGATACACTTTGCTTAGACGTTTCCTTTTGATTAGTTGAAATAGTTGCTGAACATACTGACTTTTTAAAAAATAATATTTCTGTTGCCTGATTTTTTTAATGTACCTTGTGGGGTCTCAAATATTGAGCTCAGAGATGCTGGTTCATCCTGAGGGTGAAGAAGCAGTAAGTCAGGTGTAAGAATTTGAAGTGTTAAAATTCCCCAAACATTTTCCATAAGTTTAGTTCATAGCTTCACTCAAGAACATGTTCAAAGCCTTCAGAAAATGGCAGCAGAGGCCAGGTCTCCCAAGATGTTTCAGCATCTAATCCTATGGGAATACAACAACACTATTGTATTTTCCATATATACATATATTTATATATTTTATTTTGCCTTTATAAAAT
>VXAL01019887.1:14625-25384 GCA_013399475.1 Chauna torquata | reverse complement strand
AAATTGCTCAACAAAACTGGTTTTATCAGAAATAGTATGCCTTAGGAAATAGAGTTTTTTCTTCCATTCTCCAAAAGAGTCAAATGATAATTTTCAATTTTCAGTTTATAAATTCTCAAGGAAAATTTTGGATTATGCTTACTTTTTTTTTAGAAAAAAGGCATCGATTTCCTTTGGGTGATTTGCTTGTGCTGCACTTGGAATGATGCAGGAGGAGATTGTCTATGTGTGGATGACAAAGGAGAATAAAGAATAGCTATAGACAAAAAAATTTATAGCCAAGTAAATCAACCAGAATTTGGATTGTTACATAAACTGGTAATATATGCTTTCTCTTGTCATAGATAATCATTAATTGTTATTATTCATGCAAGTGCAAAAGTCTGAAGCAGAGCTGGTATACAATACTAGCTGTAGGACTTTTATTTCCATTTGTCTTTTCCAGACAATACACCACATCTGTTAAGCTAATTTTGGTCATGATATTGTGAAAAGCATATGAAAATGCTTTGAAATATATTATTTTAGAACTGAAATGGCACAGAAAATTGAAGGATGCTTGTGTGAAACAAGAAAATTGCATCTGGGCTTCTTCATAAAATAAATGTTTGAGACACTATTCAGAACTTCTGAGAAGGAACATTAAGAAAGCAAGCTAACTGGCCTTCTGGTACAATTGGATACATAATATATTTATGACAGAGATACTAACTCTGATATTCTAATACCGTATAAAACCAATTTCTATTCTCTTTTCCAAACCCCCAAAATTTTTATGACCTTCTATCTCTGCCTGTTCATGCTATCTACCCAGCTGCCGGTAATGGAGCTAACCCTCATGTCATCATTATGGCCCAGATTCTACATTGACAGTTCTGTTTCTCCAAGTCAGCTTACTGTTGGTTTCCTGTTATTCTATGTATCATGTGAGAGAGGCATGTCAGGATACCACTGCTATTTTCTGGCTTTCTTCGTTTCAGTGGCACTAGGGTGTCTGTGCACTTTTGCCTGAGCATCATGAAAAGACAGGGTTAAATTACACGATCAAGAAAAACCAGAGCAAAAGTTTGTAAACAAACAAACTTTAAAACACTCAAAAAAATCATGCTGCTTAATATGACTAATGGGAAGACCAGCTTGCCTGCCAGAAAGGGTACCTAATCTTAAGACCATTTTCAGAACTCATCTTTATCTACAGAGCTGCTATAAAATCCTCCCACAGTAAAAAACAATGTTCCTGCATGACTGAAGAGTAGAATATCAATTCCTGCAAAAATAAACAGGCTATTGGAAAAAATATTAACCCAGCATTTGCAGCATTTCCAAATTGAGAGTTCTAGAGTCATTAATTATGTGCTTCTACATCACTGCACTTTTTCATTCAATCCAGTTTAGCAGGGGCATTTACAAAGCAGTAGGCTACTTTGAGTGAGCTGGCCCAGAGGATGGTCCCAGTCTTGGTGTCTAAATCCCCTCTGCAGAAGCTACATCCATCCTGCAGGACCAAATTCACATTTATCAAGAAGAAAGAAGACATTTAAAGGTTCTGGATACAGTGAAAATTACTTAATCAATTAAGATTTAAATCTAAGCAGTTACCAAGACTCTGAAACTGTCAGAAAATTGCAAATTAGTTTTAAAAAAAAAAATCTATCATCACATAGGGGACCTGACAAGAGTTTCAGAAGCTATTTATGCTGGCCTTTTTTCTGATTTACAACAGATGTATAAACCATTCTGGCCATTACAAAGAAGTTCATCTTATTCTATTAAAAGTTAAGTGGATTATTAAAATTGATGTCAAAACATGCTGTAGTGTTCTGTCTTTGAAACAAGTCAAATTTATTCTGTTTTAAGCTAATGCACATGCCTAAAAATCCATTGACTGCAAATAAGTGTTGAGCTTGGCTTTGGACATTCCCTTGGTATTGATTATGGTTTTCATTGGTTTATTTTTTCCATTTATTTTAATTGTTAGTATTTGTCCATTACTGTTGCAGCTGCTGACTTAGAAGTCCTGGAGAGAAAAACTATTTTGTTATTATAGTCTTCTTTCTGCCTGTTATCCTAAAAGTGCGTGTTAACTTTTGCTGATCAGTGAGAAAATAATAACTTGGTCTACTAAAATGGCGTGAGGAGCTTGGATTCTCCTGTATGTCCTTTCTCAAGTGCTGCAGACCTCCATGTCATCATTAGTCAGCTTGTGATCTATTTCATTAAATATTATGAGAGATTCATCTATCACTCCAACTCATAATAATACCCTACTGAGAGTTAGAAAAAGGGAAAAAAAAAATACCTTACACAAAAGGCTAAGTCTACAAAGGAACCTGAGCCACCAGTTGACCTTAACTATTATGACCACCTTTATCTGGATCTTCCATCCATCCACCTTCTTATAGCTTATTTAAGCTCAGGCCAGGGCCTACCTTGACGTACTTTGCACATGTACCCATGCCTGGCCTTGTCCTTTGCTGTCCTGACTTGCTGACTGGTTTTCCTGGATGAACATCAGACCTATGTTGTAGTCATGTCTCTAGCCCCGCCTCGTGCTGCTCCTGACTGACATTGCTGGGTGGACAATGGATTTATTTCATTACCTCATCATGTCAGGGACTGCCAATGGACCCTAAGAGTAATACAGACATGTCCCGATATTTTGGAACTGTGTTCTGGTTGTTGGGGTGACTACCCTGCCTGTGTCTCCCTTGGCTCCTAGCTCATCCTCTCTTAGAGGAACCCTGCTCTCACTAACAACAGGCATCTTTCCACCTGGCAGAGTCTTTAGCTTCAACCTAGGAACCAAGTACATATGGATAGGATTTACAGAAAGCAGCATGCTCAGTTAGAAGCTATCCCATGCAGACCATAGGGAATGGTTAGGAAAAGAGACACAAAAGATAGGTAGATCTTCTTGTATTTCAGAATTAGATCTCAGCTATAAGAACTGGCATAGTGGAACAGACCAGAGATTCTCCGAAGCCCATCACTGTGTCTCTCTTGATGACCGGCAATAGATGTTTATAAAAAGAATACAAGAAACAGTACATATCAAAAGATTCTTCCTTGTATATTCTTTTAGAGGCGTAAAGATACAGGGATCCTCTAAGACAAGTTGACATCCAGTTGCTGCATTTAACAGCCCCCAGTGGACATACTGTCTATGATCTTTTGAATCCATTTAGACATTTGACCTCTACAATACCTATTGTAATGAGTTCCACTATTAAATTATGTGTGGTGTGAAAAAGTACATCCTTTCATCCTGAGCCTGCTGCTTGGATGCTTTCTACTTTTTGCAGCATGAAAAGAATCATTTAAGCACTTGCTAACATATCTTTTCTATGTACCTGAAATTGCATAGATTTCTGTCCTGTTTCAGGTATGGGCAGGAATCACTAATGAAATAGATCTTACAAGTAACATGTGTGGGAAACTCCTGAAAATCTCACAGGAGCTTAGCAGTCCTTGATCAGTTCAGCACTGCACGATGGAGTTTTTCTTGAGAGGTCACCAACAGGGAACTAGTCCCATGGGTACCTCCAGCCTCTGGAAGGGCAGAGAGGAAAGGTCATCAGAAAGCCCAAACATCAGACTAGGGCAACCGAAGTGACTCTTGGGCACCTTTCAGGTTTACACCAAAAAGCTTGTGAATTCACAGTCCAGAGGTACATGCAAGAAACTGGTGGTGATCGGCTTAAACTGGCAGATCAGAGAAAAAATACAATCTCAAACAGAAATGCAAGGAAAACAGAGATAAAGCTGATTGAGAGGAAAGAGGAGCGATGAGCACAGGTGACAACTACTGAGCTGTAAAGTAGACAAACAGTATTACACACATCCTGTGCTTTTGAGATTGATATAAGCTGGCGAAGCGTTACAGAAAACATGCTGCATGCAGCTCAAGAGCCTGCATCTGCCAAAGTTCTGAGGAAGAATGGGGCAAAATGGCTTGTTTTTGTTTCCAACAGAATCCAAGTGACAGAGTTCAAATCTGGATGTGCTTCATTTGTGCGTGAGGTAAACACACAAGTCAGTAAGGGTTCCTCAGTGAAGTCAGCATAAATGCAAAGCATGCCTTCCCACTGAGCACGCTTTTTTGTAAGACCAGTGAAACAACAAACAGATCTGACAAAGATAACAAGAAATAAAATACTTTGTGTTCTAATCTATCATGAATGTTTATCTAGTAAATATATAGTTCATGTGCCTGAACCATCCAGATTGATTTAATTTTTAAAAAATCTTCTGTGTAGACCATGTTCCAGGGAAGACAGGTTTTATTATAATACATGACATGTCTCTTCCCTGTCTGCGCAACAGAGCTTTAAACAAGGTTTTGAAGGCCCTGTTTTACTGTGAGGAATATCCTACTTCTCTTGCCTGGGCAGTGGAGCTTGCATCTTGAAGCAAACAGGAGCTTCTGTCCTTCATGTAGGGCTGTATTAATTATTTATTGGGCTGTCTAGTCACTAAGGATTCTGGAAAACATTCACTCTGCGGAAAAGAAATCCCTGTTCAGCCATTTTGACTTCACTTTACAATCAACGTGTAATGGGCTCTTTCATGTTTTTAAACGGGAGCTGACAGCATTTCAGCAATCATGAACTGTCAGTCAGTACTTATTTATTTGCAGTTGCTTATGGTTTTACTTTGAAGTGAGGTTTAAATGACTATCAAGCAGAAATTAAACGTTCTGAATTATTTTTGTAATCAGGTGGTTCAGTGAAATACAAAAAAAAATAATTGTCTAAAACATACCATTTTCCCTCTACTCTGAAGAATAATCTCAATGATACTATATGTCATTTAGCACATGAGTAACGGAAGCCCTCAGCACATATTCTAGGTTTAACTATTTTCTTTTTAGTTTGGCAATGTGCCTTTAAATATTATCTAGTTAACCAGAAGACTTGAAAAGAACAGATTATTGTAAAAAATAAAATAAAAATAAAATAAAATAAAAGCTTTACTAAAATCAATTTAGTATAAATCATTATAAAAGTATGTGAAGAAATATTTCTTCCCCCTTGCACCAAAATTTTCATTAGTTAAATGATTAAATCAAAATTACCTTTACCTCTATCTTCAGTACTCTTAAAAACTTATTTTCCCTTATGTAAGGGAGAATACTCCCTTCCTAACACCCCTGTGAATTGCTTCCTCAAAATGCTAATATTTTGTATATTCTGCATTTTTATAGGCTGATTTCCTATTTCAGCTCTGTGTTACTACAACATTCAGTACAGTCAGGTCTGCCATGGATCTGTTTAATTATTTTAAGTCTGCAAGGAGTAAGAACGCCTTAAGTTAATGTTCTGCTGATATTTAACCTTAAAGGCTTTTTGAGAAAACAACAGTATCCCCCCTCCCCCCCAACATGTGTTGCTGCTTTTATAGGCGTAATAAAGCAACTGAAGATAAAACAACAGACAACATCTGCAGGTTTTGTATCTGACTTCTCTTCCTCAGCTCTGAATTCACCCACACAAGTCCAGTATCAGCATTAATTTTCCCTTTAATGATGCCAAACAATACCTAGTTTTTTCCTAAACAGACTTGCAAAAAAGTATATTTTTGATTTGCTGTATATTATTGCCTATTTAACTCTTTTTTGTAGCTAAAAAAAAAAATCACAAAGTTTGTGGCTTCTGTTTGTATCAATTTTACAAAATTCTACTTGCAATTCTACTTTATTCAGGGGCCAGTAATATTGTCTGATAAGAAAACTAAACCATCCTAATGTATTTTATCACTCTAATCACCAGATTAAAAGGTAGGTCAGATTCATTTTTATTTATTAGATTATCTATGAGATTAAAAGACTGTGTTACCTTGAAACGCTACAAGTTATGCACCAAAATAAAGACCAAAAATGTTGTAACTCAAATCATCTGCAGATCAGAGTATGTGGATGTTACGTACAGAAATATTGGCCCAACTCACAACTGCATGCACTGTGAGTATTATCATCTGTATTATTTACATGACCTATTCTGCTAGCTGCCTAAAAAATAAAACAATTATTTCATTCCTCAGGCAGTTCCATCATTTGCAAGACACTGCATGCAACATAGGCTCTAGCAGAGCTGCGTCCCACATCTGTGAAGGGAGACTGACTTCCAGCAATGCCTGATGCACGAGGGATGGAGCACACTTGTGCTGCCTTAGGTCATTAGAGACCACTTCTGTGGATCTGGGGCACTGCCCCCTGTCATGCATTCACACATGAAATCAAGGTCTGGCTGAACTGGTCTCAGAAGGCAACTCAGGTCTCCCAAGGATTATTTTTTATTTTTTTAAGGAGTCATGAGCCGTCTGAACGTCATGACTGAAACCACAGGATTCCTCCAGAACCTACTTTAATGCTATCCAAAATCTAGCCTTCCCCTGATCCAGTCCTACCTTAGGAGTTTTATTAATGCTGAGAGTCCACTTACATGCAAAATTAAGCAAAGTCAGTTCAACCCCATTGGAAATAATTCTCAATTCAGCCTTACAAACTGCCTGTAAATAATTCTTCAGTTTCACCAGCCTCTGGAAGACAAACTCCTAAATCATAACCCTAACTCAAATAAGACCGCAGAAACATCAGGCAACATCCATCTTCATTCAGTTTAGGCACACACCTCCAGGGACTTCTTAACCTAGCTCATTTGCAGAGCTTCCAACCCTCACCTTAACCCTTACTCTAAGCCAGTCTTGATCATTCCCATAAATATTTCCCATAAAATCAAGATATTGAAGTAACCTGCCAATCCGGACAGAAGTCAGCACCTAGAGAGCACTACAGAGCCCTGAATTTTACTGCTGACATCTAACTGTGCTACCAGCAGGCACTCCAAGGAGCACATAGAAGTTAAAATCTCCTGATTTATTTGACCAACCTTAGCAGATTTACATATTGATGTAGTAGTTAGTGACCTAAAAAGTTTATAGGTGGCATTCACCAGGCAGCAAAAAAAAAAAAAAGAGTTGAGGGGGCTGCTTGACTGAACTTCAAGTAGCTCATGCTCAGGAGACATATGGCACCTGCTGATGCTGCAAGCTCTGGCTAGATTTCTACATACAGACAACACTACCTGCAGAATCCACTCTCTAACCTAGAGTATTTTTCTAGTATTCCAGAATGATTAAAATGGGATTCACATTTTAACAAAACTAAGGATTTTTTTCATGTTGACACATGAAAGTTTAAGGAACTTACTGGAGCTGAAGAGCAGGCAAAGCTGCCATGCCAAGATACAGCCTTAGTCTCTCAAAACAGGCATGGAAGCAACACCATAAATGTCTTATGTTTAATCAGTATTTGGGTTAGTTGCTGAATGTAACCATTAGCAGATACTATAAAATGTACAATGCAGCTTTGAGGTTACAGATAAATAATCCATCCCTCCATAGCACCACGCTTACTACCACCAGACTGGATGATGGTCTGATATATGAATTTCTAGTCCAAGTTTGGAAATTCAGTTTGCGACTAGTTTACAGAGGAAATTTGTCTTGCTTTAAGGTTAAGGAAAAAATGTGATCACCTGCAAGCCTTAACTGCTGTGGAATCCAAACACAACCACAAAAGGCAACATTTCTGTTTAGACAAGTGCTGTGCAGGCAAAAATCCCTGAGAGAGCAGATATTCAGTGGAGACCTGTGGGATGGGGGATCCTTTTTGTTATTTAAATAGTTCATAAAATGGTACTGATCAGAGAAGAGGTCTACAGCTTTGATATGTGGTTTATCAGTTTAATTTCTGCCATATTATACCATTTCAAAGAGAATGGTATAATACAAGAATAGGCTACAATTTCAGGAGTGACAAAACCAAGGAGTAGATAATTTCAGGAATTATCTCTGTTGAACAAATTACTTTCAGTGGTTCTTTGTATCTTTATATTTAATTGGCAGAGATCGTCTAAGATAGCCAGTGATACAGTCTCTGTTTTTTCAGTCTGGGAATACTGAACTGCAGCTCCCTAAACAACTAATGTCATGTGGCTGAGCAGAGATACTTATCTCCAACCAAAAGTATCAAGCCCTTTATTTCTCCAAGGTTTCATTATAGAGAAGTATTACATTTCATCAGACTTCAGTAAGAACTGCAGAAGCAAAGCTTCCGTAGAAGCAGGGTGCTCTCCAGCCAGGTAGGCTGTGCCACCCAGCTCTAGGGCTCTCCAAGCTCATGGTGTTTACTGCCATGTCCTTCGTTGGTGACCTATATTATACCCCTGAGATGCTGATGGATGGATGCTAACCAAACAGCACTGAAAACAGATCTTCCCAATTGACTAGAGTTCTCTTAATTGTGCCCTTTCACCCTTCATGTTTGTCATTTTACTTAAAGAAAATATGGAAAGTAACATTAAAATGGTGGAGTTTTTGTTTTAGGTTTTAGAAGGGACCTGGTCCATTACAAAAGAAGCACATTTCCTCATGTTTTATTTTACTCCTGCAAGAGAAGAACGAATTAATTTTCACTAGCTCAATATCACTTTGTGTCACTCCAAAAGTTGAAAAATCTTAATTGCCAATAATGAGATATTTGCAAAGTGTGAGAATAGTGAGATTATTATTAAATATTATGGGGCTACTTTGTAAACTCTGTCTGTTTTCTTACCTCAAAAAGATGTCATACATATCTTCTGAATCTCACAATTTTAGAGAATAAGGTGGTTCGAGCTGTTTGGATTCCAGACAAGAGAAAAGCTGGGATCTTAAACTTGGACAGGTAGCCCACATTTTGCATTGACAACTATTCATAATTATTGCTATTTTCAGCTGGCAATGGCTTGTGAATATCAGTGCAGTATTGCCTTGTAGGAGTCAGTTGTGCCCAAATTGTTTGTGATCACACAAGGCCAGAGAAGAACAGGTTTTGTGTCTTTTGTCAAACATTGAGCCTAGTGTAAGGGTTGAAAAATAGTTTGGCTTGTGCTGCTAATAAACTCATAACTGTGAGATGAAAAAAAAGAGAGAAAGAGAGAAAGAGAGAATGAGAGAAAGAGATAATACTACTTACCTCACTATAAGGACACTAATCAAATAAAAGTGCAGAGGAAATGTAGAAGTAAATTCTGTGCTGAAAGAATTTAAATATGCATTGGAAAAAGAAAACAAGGCGTTAACTCTTGAGTTAGCCCTGGCATGAACAGGGGGGTAGGACCTCCAGAGGTCCCAGCCAACCTAAGTTATCCTGTGGCTCTGTGGTACAGAAGTAGTATGCACTGCTTTGCTCTGGGATATTTGAAAGCCTGCTCCAAAAGCAACCATTTGTACAAAGTGGAGTATCTCCAGACAGTGTATGTCTGGCAGGTTTGCTTGGGGCTGAGGCTCATGCCTGCTCTCCAGCACTGGCATCCTCTTACTAGAACCACCTGCACTTCTCCTAACCAGGTCTCTAAGGCAGCTGATTCCAGATAGGAAAATCCAGGCACAAATGTCTATTGCACTTTCACCTGAAAATAATTAAAAGCTCAAGAGTATTTTAATAGGATTGTGCCTTTTTGAGGTCCTCAGAGACTGTCTTAATTGGTCTGATCTTTTGCAGGCACTTTTAGTTATAGCAAATTGAGCAACAGCCAGCATCATCTAAGCCTGCAGTTCGTGCTAAGATTTTTATATAGTTTCAGCAGATACAAAACTCACAAACATCCTCACAGTCAGCAAAATCTGCCTGCATTGATATTTGCTAAACTGTTTCCAATTCAGTTAAAAAAGAAATCAATTTTTTTGAGAAACTGTGCTAAACTTAGAGTCTGTCCACGGAAGGGAATGAAATGCTATTTTAAATATCCCAAAGCTCTAGAGCATCTAATACATTTACACACATGACCATAGTATTGCACAGAGATGTTAGGAACCATCTCAAAAGTAGTATAACTGAAGTAGCACAGTTTGTGCCTGGGAACAATTCACCACACACAGCACCTTCCCAGCATGTTGTATCAAACGTGTTGACTACAGCAAGTCATCATATGCTACAACCGTAGCACATCACGAGATGTCAAGGGCACTGCTGTATTTCAGGCTTCTTCAGATTTCCTATGACTCCAAGATGACTTTGGAAATGGATGGCACCATGAGATTAAAGAAAAATTAAAAAACAAGCAAAAACCTTTTTGCAAGCCTTGTTCACCTGCTATGCGTGTAGGGAGAGAGAATTTGGTCTTGGTCCTAAATCCAGCCATCAGTTTAACCAATAACATATAAGCAAAATACACCTTGTGGTGCCAAGAGCATGGGAACACCTTTTTGTGTTTTGTCAGTGGTCAGTCTGCAATAGTTGAGAAAAAGTGAGCTAAACGTTGGATTGAGAGGGGAAGGCTCTTTGTATCTCAACCATTCCCTGCCTTGCCTCCAAACAGGATGACAGAAGGCTTAAGTAGAGGATTAGTACTATAAAAACGTAGTGAAAAGAAAGAAGTCTAGTGTGCTTCTAATGAAGAAAGCTAATTCATTTGGACACAGTACTACACTGGTGCTGCTATACTGTTGCTACTTCTAAAAAAATTCAGCCAACCCTAACTTTGAGATTATGTAAAAAGAAATGAAAAAAAAAAAAAAAAGCACCACACAGGTGTTTGTATGAATTTCTTGAGCCCCCTTAGGTCCACTACGTTATAAATGCTTGTGCAGAAAGTAGTATTAGGGTGATTCACATGCTAAAAACCCTCCCAGGCCAAATACAAGTTCAAAAAGCGCCTTTTTTTTTTTTTTTTTTTTTTTTTTTTTTTCACAAAAAAAATTCCCAGGGCTATTTTTT
>VXAL01019887.1:0-14162 GCA_013399475.1 Chauna torquata | reverse complement strand
TACTACACTAACATGTAGCCAGAGGCATATTTCCTAGTTGCTACAAGATATACATTGCATGCTGCAGAGTTTAGCACATGATGGTGTATTAAACTGGAGATTCCCATTTCTAGAGAAATAGCAACAATGAAAAGCAGTGCTATACTCCCAGGGCCACCAGCAGTAACACCGCTCTCCTATTTTTGCAAGCTAAGGTCTTTCAGCACAGAGATTCTTGTGTGTGTGTGCGCACCTCCCAACATATAATTTGTTTCAGGAATAAGAAAAAAGAGATGAAAAAGAGGAGCTTCCTGCTTTCTGCTGCCATTTTTAGCTTTATTTCACATCAATATAATGTACAAGCTAAAGCCATGGATCAGCATCACATGGTACCGGGCACCGCACAAATTGAACAAAAACATTTCCTCTGCCTCATATATTTTATAATTTAAGCCTGGAGGGCAAATGACAGTGAATGCTAAAGCATCTTGGTGGGCAAAAACATAAACAACTGCAAATACATTCAGTTCCAAATCTTCTTCACTTTTCACTGAGTCCTTTAGGAGAAAAACACTCCCATTGCCATCAGTGAGGACCCGTAACTAAATGAGGATAGAGTTAAAATACCTTCCCTGAAATCCCAATGGCATGTGAACAAAATCAGAGCCATTTGTCTTGCCTGCTTCTGACGTCTGCTTGCTTTTGAAGCCTGTTTGCCTCTCTACCTCCGTCTGTCTGATGGAACTTTTCTTTGAGTATTAGAAATCAGCTTAAGTAATTTACCCAGAAAATAAATTGCTTATGTGCACTAAATTGTAATCAGAATTGGGTATATAATGAGGTGCAATGTAGAAAATGCTGAAATCAACAAACTAGGAAATAGCTGGGACTTGGAGTGAACGATGGAGGAGAACCTTTTATTGAATATATAAAAGGAAACAAAATGAGGTCAATGAGAAGTGAACACTTGCTAGAAAACAGTGGTGTAAATAAGCCTTTGTGCAAAGGAAAAACAAATGGCTTGAGGAGCAGAGGTGCTAATAAAGCCAGTTTCCTATTGATTTCTGTCTCAGGTACAAGTTCTGACTAAAGCTTTTGCCAACAGGGGTGCATTTTATGAGTCCTGTCTCCTGCATGGACTCTCTAACGAAGCACAAGCTCCAATTGCCTTGCAGTAAGAGACCGACAGTTGTTCTTCACCTTTATCTGTCTACCTGTTTTCATGGGCCTTGGAGAAACCTTGTGTTTTGTGATTGGACTCCCCCTATTAAATTGTATTGAAAGTAACTGATGGATTCAAAAAGCCTCTAGGAAAGGAATGGATACACAGGCAAACTCATCATGCTCCTGCACAGCATGGTCTCATAAGCTTCCATTTCCTTCAGGGAGGAGAAGAAAAAAAAAAGAGAGAGAGAGAGAGAAAAGGGGGCTGAAAATTACTTAGTAGCATAACAATAACATGGCATCAAATGAATTAGGTCGTCCACATCATGTGAAAGGGACCCAGTAACTTCTAAAATGCACAGTCATCCTCTGCTGCCCTGCATCCCACTTCACATCCATTTGCTTCTACTCCCAGTTACATCTAGGTGGACTTCAGTGTAGGATTCCCAAAACCTATGACTGAGGACGATTTACATCTGGTGGCAACATGGGCTATCAAACAAAAGCATTTGCTATGCAGATTGTTTGAACCAAAGATTTTACTACAGGTATGCATTTTGTCTTCTTTAAAAGACAATATGGTAAATCAAGAACTGCAAAATGTCATTACACTAAAACAGAAGAAGGTACACAGAGAATATTGTCTAATCTATATTAGAAAGTGAAAATTGCCATATATTGGGCATTATTAAAAGGACAAGAAGAGTCCTGCTGCTAATATGCTGAATTAAACAACCTCCTCAGCCAACATTAGTCCTGCACCAGCACTCAGCACTGTTTCACAAGCAGAAGTCACCCCTCAGCCCAGTTCTACCATGTTCCTGCCCTCTACCTAGCACACTGCTTGCTCTGACTGTGGTTCGAACTCTTCCATGCAGAAATCTGTGACAAGAAACTTGCACACACCCCTACGTTTCCTTCTTTTCAAGGTAACCCTTTCTCTGTAATTTCACTTTTGCAATCATGTAAATCTTGCTCTGGGCACTGCTAAAGTAATATCTGCTTCTGCCTGGTTTGGGAAAGAAATTCTGGATTTCCTGGGCTCTGAAAGATGGTAGGAGTAAGCCAGCTGCCAAACTCCTGCAGGGATAAAAATGTTTATTCGGACATTGTGCTGGCGCTGCAGATGCTGGGATGAGCTAAAGCACACGGATTCTGTGCTGTCCCACCTAAAGTAATGAAGGCAATAGCTGGGACTACGCACAAACCTGCCCTGACAATGCTGCAGGGGGTGTAATATGAGACAGGGGAGCAGAGTGCTGGGAGACGACCCCAGCACAAGGCACAGAGATACTGGGGGTGCACACACTGCCAACACACTGGAAACCATCACCTCTCCAAAATTCAACTGAATGGAAATCAGAAACACCCTTGCATATAAACTCCTGTGGCAAGCTAATGGAGTTCAAATAACTCATGCTTTTTTAATGACTTTGACCTAGCACCTCAAAATCCCTCCTCTCTATCCCAGCTCCTATCCCTGCGGTCCTGCCCTTTCCCAAATGGCAGGTCAGCAAGGCAGGGCATAGAAGTGACTGTCTTCTGAAGAAGCAGTCTCTCCTCTGCTTGTTTATGGGTTGTTATTGAAACATTCCCAAATATATGCTTCTAGCAGAATATACATGTAGGAACTCTAGCAGCATAGCTGATGCATTTAAAGCAAAAAAAAAAAAAGAAATATGTGGAAAATATAAAATCAGCCCTGCAAACAGGTCTAGCCAGGCAGATCACTGGCTTTTGAGACTAAATAAATTTTAAGGTAAATACATAACATAAACATTTCAAACACATTGCTTACCACTCAGGATTTCACAGCAAACTACCTGCATTCTGTGCTTGGTTTTAAGGATAAGAATTCAGACATTGCGTTTCTGAGTCAGGAAGATTGGCCTTGCACTGGCTCCTGCACTCAGCAACAGCACTGTGCTTGCAGAGTCTTGCGTTGATCTTGGCCCAAGGATCCATCCTGTGCTCTGGCACAGGCTTAAGTGAATTTTTAAGAAGATATTCAAGCTTCAATCTTTGTACACTCATTCCTATGGAGAACTGCCATATCGCCTCATTTACTCTTGGTTGTAAACAATTTGGCAGCATGAAATATGAGGATGATTTTGAGCAGTTATGTTCTTTGATTTCTGGCTCTTTTCCTGAGTCACATATCAGTCACAATCTTGTGTATAAACTTACGGCAATTTTTTAAAGCATGTTCAACTCTGTTTATGCAAGATCAAAATCAGGAGAAGGAAAATATTTGGCGTTTTTGGTTTTAATTAAGAAAGTACTGCATGATGGACAGTTCATTTATACTGCTGTCCATTGGCAAATTGTTACCATACTGGTAAGATGAAATTGTCTTTTTGGCACCTGTTCATTAGTGGAAATCAGGTTACATACAAAATAATTGGATTTAGGATTTCTTTTTTTTTTTTTTTGTAAGATATAAGGAACAGAAATTAGCACCAAATGAATCAGAGTATGGATGCCTAATTAGTAGTAATTGAAGTATAACAGATTATCCAGTTCTTCGTCAGATAAATTACAGTAAACGACAGTGTGGGTCTACTTGGTAGCATACATACTAAAGTATATATACACAGATTGTCTACCTTCTATATGATACTATCACATTCAGAAATAAAGTTCTCTTGTTCTTGTTTCAGCAAAGGAAAAGTGTAACCTCAAGCACTTTGAGTTTTCTAGACCAGCACAAGGTGTCCCTAGCCACGTTGAACTTCTCTCTACTAACCCCATAGACCAGCTGGCATGGAATGAAAGTAAACTTTCACTATGGAGGAAAAGCAGACAGATGAAACACCTTTATACTAGACAGAGTTGCAGAGACAGAGATTATTTGTGAAAGTATGATAAACTCTTGCTTAAAGGATGATCGATAGCTGAAAAGATTGTTTTAGCACACCATTTCTAAATCTAAAACATCTAAAAGGGTATGTTATTAATGGCGTCTCTTGTGGTTCATTATTTCTGTGAGGAACAAAATGACTTTATGATTTAAAGATGAGAAAATTTTGCATATATAAGCAATAGTGTAAGCATGTTTAAAATTGATAAATCTTACACACCTGCTCACATAGCAGCACAGTTTTAGTGGATGAAGGGCCCTGTGCAGCTCTGTCCCTACTATGAAGTTGGCCATTCCTCAAAACAACAACAAAGATTTATTATATATATACACTGTGTGCTTCTTGCATAGATGCTATGTATAGAATTATGGGATAGTATAAGCTCTAAGCAGTCTCTGGAGATCATCTGTTCAAATCCCTGCTCACATCAGGACTGACTCTGAAGTTAAGTCAGGTAGCTCAGGGCCTTGGCCAGTCAAGGTCTGAACACCTCCAGGTTGGAGATCCCACAAACTCTCTGGGCAGCCCTTTCTCATGTCTGGTCTTCCTTACTAGGAAGAACTTTTTTCCTTCTTCCCAGATGAGATTTCCCTTCCTCCAGCTTGTAGCTGCCACCTCCTGCCTTTTGCTGTGCACCTCTGAGCTGACTCTGGCTATGTGTTGTCTATGACCACCTCTGAAGTAGTGGCAGAGCCCAACAGCCTCCCCGCTTAGCCTTCCTGCCCTCCTGCAGGCTGGAGAAGCCCAGCTCCCGCAGCCTCTCCTGGTGTGCCAGGGGCTGCAGCCCCTTGCCCCTCCTGGTGGTCCCTCCTCTGCTGCACTCCGTCCAGCAACAGCTCTCCTCTGCTGGGGAGCCCAGAACTGGGCCCAGTGCTCCAGGTGGGGTCTCAGAAATAGCAAGTAGAGGGGATGAAGGTCTTCCGCCACTGCGAGCACAGCCCAGCGTGCGACCAGGCTTCGGCGCCAGCAGGGCGCGCTGCCGACCCGCGTTCAGCTCCCTGTCCCCCAGGCCCCAGGCCCTCTCCTGCGGAGCTGCTGCCGGGCAGTCCCCGGCCTGCAGCCCGGCGTGGGGTCATTCCCTCCCGGGTGCGGGACTTGGCCTCTGCTGAGCTTCCTGAGCTTTCTGTCCGTCCATTCCTCCGTTCCAAAGATACTGTGGAAGACCATGCTGCAGGCCACGTTAAAGTTAACGTATGCCCACTGCTCTCCCCTCATGCACCGGAACAGTCACTTCATCACAGAAGGCAACAGAGGTTTGTTGAGCAATGTTTTCTCTCACAGATCCACACTGGCTGTTCCCAGTCACCTTCTTCCGCCTACAAAAGTATCTTCTAGGAGGGTTTGCTCTGTGATCTTACCAGGGGCTGAGCCTAGGCTGGGCAGCTGGTAGTTCCCTGGCTTCTCCTCCTTTGTGAACATGATATCATCCTTCTGCAGGAATCAGGAACCACCCCTGACTGCCACCACCTGTCTTGGATGATGGCAGTGGGCTCACAATGACATTGGCCACTTCCCTTGGCACAATGTGGATGCATCCCATCCACTCCCATGGCGCTGAGCGTGGCCACTTTGCCTCAGTGCTCCCTGACTGACCTTCCTCTGCAGTGGGCAGCAAGCACTTCACTCCCAGGCTCTGCCCCTAGGCAAAGAGAAAGAGCAGAGTGCAGACCAAAACAGCAGAGGCAGCTTTTTCATCCCCCAGATTCTCCCACAATTCAGCAGCAGACCCACACGCACAGAGTATTTACACATGCACAGAATGACCAGGATCCATATGAGCACATAATCTGGCCCATTCTTCTAATGTCAAGCATCCTCTGCACACACTGCACATGTGCCAGCTGGCTGCATACTACTCACTAAATCACAAGGTCCCATAAAATACAGACAATGCACACACCACCGGCTCTGTTTGCCAGTGTTGGGCTTCTGCCTGAGAAGTCCAAGCAATTAAATATGAAATATGTGCTTGAACTGTGGTTTTATGTAATACTTCATTTGTAAAGGAAGAAAAGGAGTTGTGGGGTTTTTTTTTCCCTCTCATTTTGAAGCAATTTTTCTTAATTTGGGACTCACATTTCCAATAGGACTATTTATGTTTACGGGACTAAAAGAAAACTACAATCAAAGTTTACATAGAAGTGAGAATCTATCCAAAATTGAAGTCAGAGTGTGGCGTGATTGTATTACATACTTTTGTCACTTATTCGTACTTATTCCTTATTGTCATCTCAATGGAGTGGAAATACTACAGTTTAAAGAGATGGTAGTCCTTGTACGTAATATCATCTTTCTTGGAGACACTTATGAATTTTAACTTTAAAGATTAAAATGATAAAAACCACTCTGAACAGCCGAACTGACACAGAATTATACTCTTCATATCCAGTTTATAGCTAGCAGGTATAATAATACATAGAAATTACATGTGATGTTAGGATTGTCAAGTATACAGTTTATACCCACATACATGTATAATTCAACACAAAGGCAAAGCATGCCTGGAGTTCATGGGCTCAAGCAGGCATTCTTGCACGCAAGAAAAATGTCCTTCACAACAAAACTTCCCTTCCCGCATCTGGTAAGGACACACTGTCAGTTCTCAGGATTAATTTCCACTCTTCTACATCAAGAAGAAGAACCACATTTTCAGTCAGTGCACTTCTTGTACATACAAAGCCTATTTCTACTAGACTGAGCCTTATTTTCACCCACATTCATTGTGGTAAAATGATGCCACAATGATGGCCAACTTGGTTTGGCTTTACTTCACACCAAATCTAATTGATAGAATAAATGAGCACAAGTCTAATAGAATGTAAGGACTCAAATTTTTTCCTGAAAGGACCAACCCAGAGTTCCTGTAAAGAAAAATTGTATTAAGAAATCAATTTGTAAACAGAAAAATTGTATTAATTTTAGTCTAACTTCTAGCTTTATTTTTTTAAGGATGATATGTACTAAATGTTCCTGAATTTCACTAAATATTTTATGTCCTTATTAAACAGAAAAGTAATCAGTAACAACAACAACAAAAAAAGTATTTAGAGTGAATAGGTTATTTTAACTGAACTGAAGTCACATTCAAAGTAAGAAGATAGCATGACAGAAATCCTATTTCTTGATTCATGAAACTAATTAAACAATGTGTATTTTATAAATTCATAAAAATGTATGAGGAATTAAATAGACAAAATAAGTATATAACTAAATCTTTACATAATTGGGACTTCACGCTAGAGTATAAAGGGGATCAAGTTGCAGTAATCCACTGCTGAAAGGGGGCTGTCAAGAACACAGAGCTTGTCTTTTTGGCAGTAGAAAGGGGAAGAATGAGAGACAATTTTTTAACTTTGCAGCAAGGAAAACTCCAGGTGGACATAATAAAAATGTTTTGGTTAAGGCCTGAAACAAGTTGCCTATAGAGACTAAGAGTGTCCATCCTTCTAGATATTCAAAACTCAGCTGAGCAAAGTGTACATACATATACATGTACGTTAACTATGGGTTTAAAATTTCTTGTAGGCGTTTGAGAAGTGTTTTCTGGACAGTATCATTCTCTGCTGTATCCTTGCTCTCAGCTCTGAGACACTGCATTTCTTGCACCTGGTCCTGCATACACCTTCAAGGGTTACCATAAGTGATGGGTACATCTTCACATAAAAGTGAATTTCACTCCAAATTTTTCCCTGCCACCTAGGAAGAGAGGGAAGCACCCATTTGGAAACCAAACAAGTAAAATGCCAGGCTTTTCAAGGAAGATGTCGGTGACAAGAAACATTCAAGCAGAAGAATTTGGGACTCCTTTGTCTTTTAGGGTATAATTATCTTTATGCACTGATGGGAAGTGTTCTTCTGACTCTCTCGACAGTCAGTAGGAGTGAGAAATAGTGAAAACATTTATATTTCTGTTATGCTTAAAAATCATAATTATTTGAAAACGTTGACAGGACTGATCCTCATTTACTCTTGGATCTCGTTTTTGTTGCACTTACAATGTAAAGACAATCAAACATCAAGTACGAGTTGAAATTGATAAAGTTTGAATATGCACTAGTACATAAGATCCCCAGAGAAGGCCAAATGAGGGATTCAGAGCATCCCTTCCCTCTGATATGCAGCATCATGGTATCTCTGCCAGGATTAATCAGGCTTTGGCCCTCTAAACATGAAATAGCAGCTAGCCTGAGGCTCAGAAAAGAGGCTAACTCTTCCCCTTACTGAGATTGCTGCTTGATCGGTACTTGAAGTTATGTTGTTCTTCTATTGTTTTCAATTTGGAGTAGCTAAGCTGAAGAGACACCACTCATTCATATTCGGTGCTTCAAGGTTATCTTAGCAATCAGGAGGATTGAAATTTGAAAGCAGTAAATTTAAGGATATTGCTAAAGGTCCTGGATTTACCACACTAAGACTGTCATACATTGCATGTCCTTTACCTCTTATGCTTTTATTACTGCTGTTTTTTTTTAAATTCTGGTTATTCTCCTTTCATCAAAGAAATTATTGTTATGTCCTGAAGTTCCTTCTAGCAGATGGTCAGCCTCACATGCATCATTTTCCATGAGATACTATATATCATCAATGCAAATTACTGCTGACAACTTATTGAGTTACTTGCCTCTAAAGATCTTACACCTTGTTTTAAGCTCACATGAAAGAAGTTTAATTAATCACTCTTCTCTTTCCTAGGAAGAAAAAAGGTAAAGATCAGGCAAACACATTTCACCTTATACCTCAGCCTTGCCTGGTACAGACTTCTGCTAGTTTGAATTCATGCAACCTCTCTGCAAAGACAGCTGTTAAAGCATTCCAGTTTTTTCTGTGACAGGTACCTGTACTCACTAAAAAAATGTTGAAGTATCAGCTTGTTTCATATTTACCTGTACAGTAGGGAGTCACAATACTATATCAATTATATGTCTGTGAATATAGAGTAAACGTTTAAATAAATAGGGACTCTGTCTCATACCTTCTGTAACAAGACATAGTGTTGGATCCACTAATTTTTAGCTAACATACCTAGTTTAAAAGCAATAATCTGTAAATGACATAAAATATATCAGGTGAAAGTGAACCCCACATCAGAAATGTTGCCTTATTACTTATAACATCATCTTTTTTGCCTAGATTGCTTCTGCTTAGACCTGTGTTTCTTTAGTTTTGTCTTGGAGTGCTCCGGATTTCATTTCAAGGATTACAAAAGCAACATTATTTTATTTTAATCTCATTCAAATTCTAACTATTATATGATGACTTTTTTATTCTCCTGCACATTTAATAGAAGGAGGATTTTTCTTGAAGACAGACATTTTAATCTGGTCACATTCGCCACCAGATTCATCAGGGCTGTCTGGTGGATGTGTAAGTAGGGAAGTGGTTTAAAATCGTACTCCAGATACAATGTCAGCTTTGTATCTGTTTCATCCTGTCCTCTTGCTGGCAATGTTGAGTGGCTTAGTGAGCTGGAAATGGGCAGAAGGGAGCATTATACCTGTAGCCCACAGAACTGAGCTTCTTGCTGTCTCATTTTTGCTGGAGGTCTCTTCCCAGATCCCAGTGAACATGCATTTACAACTGTGAATAGACTGGTTTAATAGCCTTTTCACTCCTCCCACAAAGTTAGGTTTTGTCCTGAATTCAGCAGACCTCATTGAGGGCTGTAATGATGCCCTGAAACTGGATAACGTTTGTTAGATTTTTAATGCCAACTTCAAGTCCTATTTGATCCAAATAGCCTGATATTTTCTGAGCTGGTGTTTCTGCCTGTCTCTCTCTCTCCTTTCTCGAAACAGGTTTTGTGTGTCTGAGGTGAAGGTAGAGGGGTACATCTCACCGTACAAGGCAGGGGAATAGCACTGCATCCTCCCACAAGATCCCAAAGCCTAATACTAAGCCAGAGAAACCTCCTTGGAAAAAACTTCTGATGACTCAAAGGATGAGCTTTCACCACAGAAACACAAAGGAAGATGGTGAGAGATTTTTATATTATTATAGCTAAACTTCATGCTCTAGCGTTTATTTTGAACCATCCACACAGAAATACTTTCATGAGCAGCACAAAACCTTACTTGAAAGATACAAAAGTTTACTATCTTCTACTAGTAACTGAGTAAACAGATTTTCTCTTACATAATGCTGGGAAGACTGCACTATTTCACCTGGCTTTTCAGTTTCAATTACAAAACTCTTACACCAACTCAGCTGCAGTGTTTCTCCCCACTAGCCCCCCTTTATTTTCCCCACAGAACATCTGGGAATATACACAAATCCAGTCCTGCTTTGAAAAAACCTTCTGTCACAGAAAAAAAAAGACATGTCCCACGTTTTACTGATATAGACATCCTCTGTGATTTCTGCCTATGGATTATTGGTCCTCCAGATATCCTTTGGCTCCGCATTTTCCAGCTGTCAACCACTAGGGATAAGACCTAGATGAGATCCTCAGCCTGCCTTGCAACATCTATTTAAAAGAACTCAGTGGCTTCTACTATGATTTGAAAGTCAGACTGTTTATTGTAAATTAGGACAATGTTTTGACTCCTAGAAGGCATATGAATTCCAAAGAAGCCACGTTCACTTCTGGTATTCTTTCAACAGAAATACGTTAGATCCATTTGTTGAGTAAGTTCATTTTGAAAACTACAGTGTATGTCCTTTAAATATAGCTCTCTTCTCAGAAGTTATTAATGAAACATTTCATTACAGAGGTTCATACAGTCTGGTAGATGAATCTAGTCCTACTGAGATTGACTGCAAGAATTGCAGTGACTTCACCAGGGTGAGGATTTTGCCTGATATGCCGTAAAAGAATGGAATATTGCAGTGTACTTAGGGACTTTTCTATGTCCTGTGTATCATTGCCAGGTACCACAAAGAAATACCAATTCCTGTTCTAGCATATCTTCCTGAAACTGATAGAAACTGGTCAAAAGCTTTAGCTTCTTAGATAAGAATTGGTTTTATATGGATATACATACACACATACATACACACGCACACACATATGAAACCATGCAACTTCACTGATTTAATGAACATGAAAATAGAAACTCTTCTGTCAACATACAGCACAGAGTTGGTAAGTTCAAATCAATCTCTATGGAAGTGATCCCATGTGGAGATAGGGGCTTTTCCTGTGTTGACAGCCCCCTCTATATCTGATCATTAGCAACAAGTCTGTTCATAGAAGAACTTTACCACAATAGTCTGAGTATGAAAACCCTTAGCAGGTAAATAGCTAAACCCAAGTAGGGCTTAGGACTGCTAAGAGAGATGTAGAATTTTGTTGATGCTCCTGATATCAATACCTACTCAGCATCCCTAGAACACATTGGACCGCGAGGTGTCATCTTGGGACACTGTCCCTACTCAAGGGCATTTACTGTAAAAGTTAGCAATGGACATCTTGTCTCAGAAGGATGTTTGCTATTACTTCATCAATAGATGATTATGATACCTGAGTGTAGGTTATGTTTTAATATTAAATAAGTGTATTGTATGCTGTCCTGGGACACAGGACACATCCAATAATAGCTACGATTTACAGTTCACTAATTGTAAAGAATCATCAACATAACCATTGCCAAGAATTAAGTGTTATATATTTTGGTGTACTGAGAGGAGTAGTTAATAAAATCAGATTTGTGTTAGAATCTACATGACAAATTAGAGGTTGAGCAAAAACAGAATTGGGGGGGGACGACGACATAGATATATCTATACCATAATTTTATCAGCTGCAGTGTTGTCAGCTAAGTAGTCTTAGAGAGGTGTAGAGCATCCTTGAATTATAAAATTCACAGTTTGTTTCCACAAAGGCCAGAAAAAGTGTGCTTTATCATAGCTGTACTTGCCATTTCCTAACATGGTTAGAACCCAGTTTTCTTAGGTGTTTTGAAGAGGTGTCAGCAACATCTTGACTGTAAAGAACTAAGATTACGTGAGGATAAAAACACATTAAAAAACACAGAATAGCCAAAAATAAAAAGACAGACCTGCCAAAAAGTAATTTAAGTGTCCTGATGCATCCAAGTCCACTAAACTGGCACTCTTGTTGTTTCCAGGCCAGGCTTTCAGGATGTCTAAGCTAGGTTCATAAGGACTGCTGATTCCAAAATGAGAAGAAACCCATCTGTTTATGAGCTCTCAAACTCCAGGTGCGAGGCTCAAAATGAAATACTCCCACATTCTTCTGCTTTATCACTGATGATAATGGCTGACAAGTCCCTTCCTGTTTGGAAAATTTCTGATAAAACGTTCATATCCTAGCCCCATCAAGCTAAAGACCAGAGGGCCCTGAACTAAATTCCCTCCCAGTGAAGCAAGTGTTGATAAAACTCATTTTTCACAGCATTTTTAGACCATGAAGGTATTATGAGTCAAGCAGGCAGTTCAATGAACTTCGTGGGGTGCATTTAAAGTCTTCCTGGGATACTCTTTGAGTTTTTTTTTTAATACAAACATGGAGCACTGAGTCTTGAGGATTTTCACAGACTAGAGGCTGATACATCTACTTTATAAACACATAATATATTATCATTGTCATTGTCCAGTATACTTGAGGAAAATAACTAATGAAACTTTCCTCTCAGCTTCTCAGCTAGGCAACAGCACTCCAAAAATAATGCATGGAGAACCTGTTTCAAAGGAGCGGGATCTTCCAAGGACAGACTATTAGGAGGCTCTGAAATAAGTGTTTTCCTAATCCAGCTTTCCCTATACTTAAACATAAAAGAAAAAATTTTTTGGCTCAAAATGAACAAAACATTTGAAAACAGTTTTAAAATTTAGGACTCAATTAACATTAAGTATTAAGGAAGTAGTTAAGTTCTTTGCTAAATCAGTATGTTTTGAGAAATCAATACATTAAATTTTTTGCTATTTCACAATTTTGTCAGGATTAACATAAGACTAAATAACATGGTTTTCACTAAGGCAAATTTTCCTTTGTATTCATACACAGAAATGCCTTCAAGGTCTGGTGTTTAACCTTCAAAATGCTCAAACACTGGCACAGAACCATGCATCAAAAATGTGTCCCCACCTTATACCTCATCATACTTTAAACCTTTTCAGATAAAAGAAGCTAGTCTACTTTTAAAAATCCACTTTCCCTTCCCTTTGATCTCACAAAGAGCTGCTGACAAGTTGATGTTTTTCTGATCATTGTCTAAAAGACGGAAAGGTTAACAATCATATAAAAAGAATTGATTCTCAAAACAATTTGCAGAACCCATAGCAATGCAGAGCTGCAGAACACAGGCTCACTTAGACTAAACAGGAATGCTGTTTGCAAAAACTTCCACTCACTAGTTCAGTCTCAGTCTAGATATGGGAACCATAAGAGAAAAAGGTAAAAGCCTGGAAAGCACTTTATTATAAGCATTTTATTGACTTGCCACCTGTGAAAACCAGAACTACTCTAATGCTTCCAGAATGCCAAAGCTTCAGAAATGAACTCCAACTTTAGGCAAGCCAGACACCTTTAAATGTGAATACAGTCATTTTTAAAGCTACTTGCAAGTTTAAAATCACTGAAACTCTCCATCTAAATAAAAGCTGTGAAAATAGGTATCAGGACTTCTCAGACCTGATCCTCGATCTCTGACCCTCAGGGCTCAGACCCCTGGTACCTAAAACTCACCTGTTCACCTTCCTTCCATAGTCAATGTGAAGAGCCTGCTGGGGGCAACACATCCCACCCAGCAGCTCTCTGCTAACAGCAGTCTAAAGAATTTGGACCCTTGAATTGGGCCCTTAGGTAGGTGGAATGAGTTTTGGCCCACATACACAAGCCTGGACAAGATCCTTGACTTTTGCATTTTTCTAATTAGCAATCAATATTTCAATAGAATTTCCATTGTGATTTATTTAGCAAAATATATCTTTAACAGACTTGCCCTCTGTCTGCCTTGGTTTCCACAACACTGAATGCTGTTACAAGACAGAAACTTTATTCATGTAAGGAAATAACATTTTAAAATAAGCTAAATAAATAAATAAATAAAAAGAAAAAGAAACAAACCTTTGAACCTAAATTCTTCATTCATTTGACCTAAATAGGTCCTGCTGAATGGACTTTCAATTCCATTTTGAAAAATAAATCGAAAAACTGAAAGCAAACAATAACCTACCTTTTGTCATAAAAATTGCTTA
>VXAL01019886.1:80523-119113 GCA_013399475.1 Chauna torquata | reverse complement strand
TATTCTGTAATTCTTCGTTACTATTGGTTTCACAAATCCTGCAATAACACGTGTAAGGATAGTGTAATGATTTTGGTTAGCCTCTAGTAGGAAGCAGTAAAAGCCTGATGTAAAGAAAGGGTTCTGTTATTCTGAGATCGGTTTCAAGAGTACTGGTGAAATACGCAGACTTCTAGTTGGGCAAGGTTCTTCCTGACACTTCAGTCCAGCCTGGTCGTTGTAGGCTATAGCCCTTTAAAAAGAAGTCTGAGGAATGACTGCAATCTATGAGCATATATCTGATCATGGTATTAATAGGCTAGGCATAAATGAGGCAAATAAAAATGGAGGAGCTCTTGGTTCACTGAGCAGGGTTTGAGGAAGGATGAAGACTGCTTAGGAACCTTTTCGCAGAGACATTTGAAGGAATGTTAGTCACTGGATCACCTCTTGCAAGAAGGAAATTAAAAGTCTGAATGAGATCATCGAGAGGAGGAGTGTGAGGAGTTCTGCAGGCAAAGAGAACAAAGCAATTTTTAAAACTCTTGGACGCAGGGCAATATATGTCATCCAGCAGGGACTTTTGAACACTTGAGGAGAAAGCTGAACGTTCAGGGGAATTAGTAAATTTGTAGACTTATAGGAGAAGAGGACTTCTAATTTAAGTGTTGAAAGAGATGATTTCTAATTCCTATCTTCCTGTGATACAAAAAAGAGTTTTGATATAAACAGTACGTGTTTGTAAATGCCAAGAAAAGAAAAACTGTAAATTATGTTAACCTATAGTAGTGTCTGTTTAGAGTAAGGTTGTCCCTCTTACGCTGGTTTATTCAGGCCAGACTGGATATGAAGCTATTTGTACTTAATAGTTAGCTTCACATACTGCCGTTTTGAATGGAATGGATCGAAGATACCTGCCATACCTGACTTATCAAAGAGTGACATACAACTTTATTTATTTTCTTGAAAACTAGTTTGAACAGTAAAACATCAAATAGGCATTCATGCTTCATTTTTATATTGTCTCCTTACAGTTGTAATATTTGTGGAATCTTTGGGCACATGTACATTGGACAAGAGATAGTCCAGAGCCATAGGTGATCTGAGCTATGTTAAACTGATATATCTGCATGCCTCAGTGCACTGCTTAGAGAAAGTACCAGCTTAGATCCTAAAGGTGAATGGGTATATCAATATTTTATATNTATTTTATATTGAATAAAAAACAGTAGAGATTGTGAGAGTGATATGGTATAGGTATTTCTGTCTAGTACTTGGTGAACAAACAGATAAGTTTAGAAATAGTCAAACTTTGCTAACAGATGAAATTCTGATCATTATCTTTTTTTTTTTTGTCAGAAAGTTAGTATTTGGAGTTGACAATTATGAACTCCTCGAGCTAGCCAACTGTGTCAGCTGAAATGAAGGCTGTCTGAGGTATTTCAGTCGTGTCTTGCATTAAAACTTTGCCAAAAATACAAATGCTAGGAGGAAAACAGCTGGGCCATATGACCTGTACATCAGGCATGTCTAGTGAACTAACTTTTTTTTTTTGACAAGAACTGCACTTATTTATTACTTTTTTTTCTTTGATTTGACCTGTCCATCTCTGGCAAAGCAATCTACCCATTTGATGTATCCTTGCCTCTGATATTTTGGAGGACCAGACAGTGCAACAGAAGATGACAGTTTCAGCATATTCCATTAATGCATATCTCATTAAAACTTGAGGAGCTCTCAGCAAACTGCTGAAATTCCATGCTTGTCCATGCTAGATCAGAGAGCATATACAAGTTCCTGGTGCCTCTCACTTGATCAAAAGAGCAGCATCAATTTCCACTGACAAGAAACCAGTTATGTTTTGGTACTTTATTATTAGTAGCTTGTTCATGTGAGTTGAATGCTTCAGGATAAATTAGTAGCTGTTATTTTAGAAAAACTCTTGATCGTGTTATGTAATAGTACCAAAAGAAATAAAGTAAAATTGTAGTGATTTGTGTGAATGTGTTAGGACAGAAGAAGTAGTAACATGAGCTACTATCCTTTTTTTAAAAGTATTTGAAAAACTTCAACTAATTGTGCCTTCATCATAGGTCATTATTTTTCAGCTTTATGAAGTTTTATTCTATGTCTGTAATCAAGACAATATATAAATATATTGCAAAATGTTGAGAGTGCTGCTATTTCAGATCAAAATTGGAGGAAGAATATGAAGTAGTTCTCAACAGGCATATGAAATTTCCAGCTCAATTTTGTAGCCTCACTGTTTTCGTGTTTGGATGAACAGTTCAAATTTTGGGTGCCTGTATGGACTAAACTAAAATTCTGAACCTTTCTGAAGTTCATTTGCACAGAATCAGTATCTTCCCCTACTGTAGGTGATGTTACAATCTTACAAAAATATGGAAAATTAATCTTTTTCTTTCCAGCCTTAAAAAGGCAGCATCGACCCCAGAAAACTATTATGAGGTTGAGAAAATTTCACATTTCAGGTGGGAGTTATATGAGGACTAAGAATTGTTTTGCAGAGGCACATTGCAAAAAGAATAAATACATGCTTAAGCAGACAAGTAGAGCTAACTTTAATGTTTAGATTGAGTATCCACACAAAAATGGAAACAAAATGATATTTTCAAAGATATATTTTTCCATTTTATTCATACAGCATAACACTTCCGTAGCATCAACTCTTCGTATCTATGAATAAGTCACTTTTACTCTACAGATAAAACACTTATTCACCATTCACTGGCAAATCATTCTTTATTTACAAAAAAGCTTTTTATAAAACTACAAAATTGATGGGTAGCATTTCTATACTGTCCTGTCTCAAGTCAGCAAGGTCTATTGCTATGTCTGGCTTTTTAATAACCTCAGAGTTCCTTCACTTATTTTTGTCAATGGCAAATGGTGCCCATAACTAGGAAAAAAACCACATTGTTAATCTGGTGGCATCTACTATAGTATCTTAATGTGTGATTCTTTTTCTGTCAGACACATATTTCTCATTTAAGCAAAGATGGTGGAAAGATTCTGCTGTTGTTACCTTCATCACCTTCTATGACTTGCCTACCCTTTGTTTTCTGTCTTAACCTTTACGGTATTTATTAGCCTACCTCTCACCCCCTTCAGGGTGGCCTACATGTCTCAAAATGCTTTGGAGATCAGGACCCTGTTGCCTTCGTGTTAGGACTGTTGTTTTTGATGGAGATACTGTAGAGCTTTAGAAATGACTGGTGATTGGAAGCAGGTCCTTACCTCATTGTAGCGGAAATAATAATCATAGCTCAAAAATGGAATTAGAATCTGTCAGAGATTGAAAGTGGGGCAGTTGTGCTCCACTCTTATTTACAAGCAATGCTTCCGTTTCTTGTACTTTATGACATAAAGTATGACATTTTAGTAATCCGCATGTTCTATATGGAACTTTACCATATAATCCATAGTTTTGACCTGCTTTATATTTCGTATGTCATAAGCAGCTCTACTCCTTTCCTATAAATCAGTGAAACTGCAAATAAAATGGGAAAATGGCTAGCTTATCTAATTATGGAATACTGGAAAGATCAGAATACAGCAGCTCTTATTAAATGGAAGGGCATAACATTTAAACTCTGATTGTAACAAGAAGGCAGCATTTAGCCTTTTCTCGTGACAGCCATTTTAAGAGCGATGAGAAATTACAGAAGCATTATCAATTCTCATTAAAATGTGCAAACTTTTATATACTTTCAGTGAGTACAGCATTCACGTATACTTACAAATCATTACATCAGCCAGTTTGCAACATTTGAATGCCAAGTTCAACAAAGAGGTAATTATTATTTTAACATGACAAGAAGATGATCATTAAAGAGCAAGTTTAAGGACAAACGTTTTCTGATTATTTTCCCCATTTAAAAATCTGTTTTCCCCAAGATCAATGTAAGAATGAACTGTAGTATTATATAATATTTGCTGTTACAGATCTGTATAGTGTGCCATAGTTCTGAATTACATAAGGCTCAGATTTTGATAGAACAAAGAAAAGCAATTTGGAATTGTGCTATTGCTCTGGATCTGATTATCCCATGCTCTGGAATTGCTTGTGGACAGAACTGGAAACATTAAAAGGTGAGATTGTCTTTGGCACAACCTGCAGGTTAATCGCCAGTTCAGAGCTTCTTATACTTCCTGGCACGGTTCCTTTTGGTGCAGCAGAGTTTGTTTTTTCACCTCAGAAAATCAAGTGATCACTTGAACTCCACTGGGGTCCTCATAAAGATTCCTTTTTTTTCTGTAATCTCAGGATAGCGCTGGCTCAGAGTACTTTTTCTTCCAGCCATAAACCTCTGGCTGCTCTGTATTTGTAAAAAAGAGAGGTTTGGCTGCTCTGTTTGACTGGCTGCCCATTCCCCCGTGCATGAAACTGTCTAACAGCAAGGGCTCATGTATGAATGGTTTTATTTAAGTGTGTGAGGGGGTGCTGAGGAGGGCCTACAATGTGCATGTTAAAAAATATTCCGCAAGGCCTGCAGTCTAAACACATGACAAAGATTAATAAAAATGGGAGAAACAACAGTGGCAGAGTGAACACACAGGACAAATCTGCAGTGCTGTTTTCCTATCTTACAGGCTTTTGGTAATCTGAGGTTCTTGTTTCTGATAAAGATCTAGTTTATTAGCTCATAAATGCAACAGAACAAACAACTTAGACTCTCTTCCTTTGTGGTTACGTTTCTTCTTCCCATCTGTTCAATTGGCTATTGCTTTTTCTGTAATGGATCCTCTGCAGTATTATAGTTCATAGTTATGTGAAGCAAATGAAAGACATTATGAAAATGGCAAAGCAATGAACATCTCTCTTGGCTAAAACAGAATTTTAGCATTTCCTCCATGACATGAAGAAAACTTGCTTTATTTTCATCTTCTTTGATGAAGTAAAATTATGGTACTGTAGTTGTAATTCAAATTTCGCCTCTTCTTTTTAAGCACTTGAAAATAAAGAATAGAAAGATTTTGCGATCAGTGTAATATATGCTACACCATGAGTTATGAATCACTTGGGTAAGGTAAAAACTTAAAACTTACAGAATGTTCTTATGACATTGTTTAGGTATTTATTTCTGAAAGTACTATACACAAAGTACTCTCTTTGTATTGACAGACAATGTTAAAGTATTGGGGGCTTATAAGTAGTTCCACAGAAATAATGCATTTTTCTGTGTGCAACAGAAAGTTTCATCATGGTACATTTATCATTTTGTAATTGTGTAAAAAGTGTATCTCCTTAAGGTACATTTTACTGAAGAGTTAAGTGTAGAGAATTGTGTTTCTGTTTTAGAAAATGTGAAGCAGTTAACATCCTACTGTACATAATTGCCTTTCAGATCAAAATTAGGCATGGAAAACTAAAGTAGTGGGAACAGTTCATGATTCTGGTTATAAGGCAGAAAGTTTTTGGTAGGACATGCAACCATAGTATAATAGTCTGTGACTGTATCCTAAGAAAGGTTAGGATTATATTATGTACGTTCTTTGAAATCCCTGACTACATCTGTAAGCTTCCCATATACTCTGACTGATTTTACCCACTTTAGTACTACCCCCTTCACCATTCTTTTGAAAGTAAATTAATACTTCAGATATTTGTCAGCTGTGATAGCTGATGCTTCAGTGGGAAAAAAAGTGTCCCTTCTATCTTTTCCTTACTTTTGTCTTGCATTAATCCATAAGGTAATTCTGTTCTGTAGTCCTTCAGTTTAGATGTGGCTTGAGAAGATGCAAGAGACAGAGAACAAATTAGAGCTTGAATGGGGCAATCCCAAGACTTGTTCAAGAAGAGGAGGGAACTACTAGGTTTACTGCTTTCATCATAATAGAAGTCCAGGAATTACTAAACCTTGGGGCCAAAAAGCTCTAAAATGGCAAGAGAAAGTAATCATGAAGTTCCAGTGAATTGTGATCTAGTCATGCTTTTTAGCTTAAGTCCATACTTACATAGCACAATGCCGGGACTATGTAGTTCAAGTGCATGATGCCATAGCTATTTCATTCATATGCACATTTGGTTCCTGCTAGTTTGTAATTTGATTTACTGTTTCAAAAAATATGATGATTTCCTGCCAGTAAACTATGGATTGCTAATGGCCTTCAACTTCCTGCCACATGTTTATGTATATGTGTATATATATATATATATAGCATTCTTTATCATTAATTTCTGTTTCTTGTTTTACCTAAAAATTGATATATACACGAAATCATAAGCATTGAATTAATTCTGTTGGCAGGCACTTCTGAAGGTTATCTGCTCCAATCTTGCCCTGCTCAAAGCTGACCTGACTCAGATGAAGCTTGTTTAGCTGTTTTCAGTATCTCTGAGGATGGAGTTTTCACAGGCACTATGTACCTGTTCCGATGTTTGACTACACTCACTGTGAATTTTTTCTCATCACATTTAACTGGAATTTCATGTTTGCAGCTTCTGTCCATTACCTCACAGTATGCACCTCAGAAGACTTTGATTCTGTGTCCTCTACATTGTCCTATTATGTAGCTGAAAACAACGACAAGTCCCCCCTATACCACCCCACAATCCTGTTCTGTTAAGACTGAACAAGCCCAGTGGTCTCAGTGTATTGTACATTGTGTGGTCCAGCCCCTTCTTTTGGTGGCAACTTTGTCACCCTGTGATTATCTTGGTGACCTTCTTCCAGACTCACTCTAGAATATAAAGATCTTTTTTGTACCAGGGAGCCTGAAAACATACAATGTTTGTGGTCACAGCTGTGATCTCAAAATTGCTGAACAGACAGGAATAATCTGTATCCTAATTTTTTGTAGTTCTTGTCATTCACCAACAAAATCCAAATTGAAGTAAAAGAGAACATCCTTTTTCCTTGAACATTCCATAAATTAGAAGAGTTCTATGTGACTACCGTACTATGGCCTGAGTAGGAGAATACACAAAGGTTAAAGTATATGAAACTGAAAATTCTTGGAGGGATGAAAAATAGTTTGTCCTGATTATGCAAACATATTACTTACTACACTCTTATGTAGTCTTTATATATCTTGTTGAGTCCTTAAGCTCACAAGAATTCTATTCAAGAGTTCTGCATAAACAATTTAAAAGCATTAAGTAGCTTAATATGTTGCCCTATTTAACGTTACGTGCACCTACCTGAAACTGTTTGGATTTAGACAATGATTATATTGCTATTTCAGATGTTTGGAGTATAAAAGCCCCTTTCAAAAAAATAAAAAAAAAATCCAAGTCTACTTGAAAGCAGATTTCTTTGTTGGTTAGTATTTACTGTCATGTAGAGGAAATCTGAAGTGGTATTGACAGACTCACCTTGTGAATTACTGAATTTGCTGAGTTTTCCCACAGAGTAGTGGAAATCAAACAGGAGTAGGAAAGTGTAGAAAAAAAAACTTGAAGGAAGGGGAACATAAGGTAATACTCAGCTTGATTTCCATTTTCATTTCAGGTGAATTACAAAAGTGACAAATAGTTGCAGCAAGTAACTGTTCTAAAAGCAGATAACAATTTGAAGTCTTGTCAATAAGAGTATGGAATGAAAAATATCATATGGATTTGCTGATAACGTTAATGTCTAGAGGTGGTGAATGAGCATTGCCGTTGAGTTAGCCACGCACTTTAAAAATTGGTCATGTGACCTTTACTGTGGCACAATGGAGTCAGCTTGAAACAATGCTTTGAATAATTACTGAGAAATTCCAGCACAGTGTTTTAGGTACAGAATGAATACCTTTTCCCGGACAGAAGACTTCGCTCCACTACCCTAGACTCTGAACATTTTCAACAAATATAAAGTAATTAGTGAAGTAGCACCAGTGTTGCATGGGCTATATTTTCACCATCTATTCATTCAGATTTCATAGCTACCTGCAGAATGAAACTGATGAGACAGAAGTACAATCACCAGAAGATAGGTGGCATTTTATTCCTTGCAGTTTCTAGTTTGTTTAGGTAGTTCTAATCAAACTGCTTTACTGCCTGATCTAACAAGAAAAAGGTTTCCAGAACATGTGGGAAATAGAATTTGAATAAAAATTTTGATATTCTGAAACTATCAAGAAAATAATTCATTATGATTTTGTTGTGGTTTAGCCCCGGCAGGCAGCTAAGTGCCACACAGCTGCTCGCTTTCCCCAGGTGGGATGGCAGAGAGAATCAGAGAGGTAAAAGTGCGAGAACTCATGGGTTGAGATAAAGACAGTTCACTGGGTAAAGCAAAAGCAGTGTGCACAAGTAAAGCAAAACCAGGAATTCATTCGCTACTTCCCATGGGCAGGCAGGTGTTCAGCCACTGCCAGGAAAGCAGGGCTTGTCACACGTGACGGTTTCTTGGGAAGACAAACGCCATCACTCCCAACATCCCCCCCTTCCTCCTTCTTTACCCCAGCTCTTATTGCTGAGCATGATGCCACATGGTATGGGGTATCTGTTTGGCCAGTCTGGGCCAGCTGTCCTGGTCCTGTCTCCTCCCAGCTCCTTGTGCACCCCCAGCCTCCTCGCTGGCAGAGCAGCAGGAGAAGCAAAAAAGTCCTTGGCTCTGTGTAAGCACTGCTCTGCACCAGTCGAAAACATCACCACTGTTTTCATCAAAAATCCAAAACACAGCATTGTGTGAACCTCTATGAAGAAAGAAAATTAACTCTGTCCCAGCCAAAACCATGACAGAGGTTTTTTTTTTCCTAGACTCAGTCAGTTTGTCATCTGCACTGTTATGATCTAGATAGTTCTAGGAGACTTTTAGCTCATGGTCATGACACTATGTGTGGAACAGTGGATAACAGAAAATTCCTAGTATTTGATCCCTGCTACATATCTAGAATTAATCTGTTACTAAGATACTTTCTTTCACATATGCTAAGCAAAGTTAATTATTTCATATTTGCCATAGTCTAGAATGAGTTATTTCAGAGCAGCTGACTGGTGAGGATATGCTTAAATGGTAGTAGCTTGGTAGGTTGTGTGAGACTTTGGGATATTCTAATGTGGTCATCCAAGATGTATGGAGATGATTTGGTATGTCAATGATGCCAGACCCTGTGTGAGTTCTGAGGTCTCCAAGGCAAAAAGATGTAGAAGAAAGAGTAGAAAATAGTGCAGAAAAACCTTCTGTGAGATAAGGAGGCCAAATTATAAATCTTCGATATAGCTGGGGCAGTGTTACCTGCACAGGAGTACCTGACCTTTCCATAGTGCTGCCTTCTTCATTTTTAGATGAGTATGTTCAGGGGATTCACTAAGTTCATGGTCACGCAAACTCCCTCCTGTGAGGTAAATTATGCTTATGCTGTAGTCTACAAAAAAGTACCTGTTTGCATTTAATGTCTTGCAACTTCCCAGCACAATTGCTGAACACTAGTTATGATGTATTATACCCTTAGCAGTTTTTCACCATATGCTATAACTAGCTGTCCAGACAAAGGTGGAAAAATATTTTATACGAATATATTTTAATAATAAATGATGACGTCCATTCCTTACAAGCCTTGTTTTTTTTTTTTCCTGGGAGGCTTATATGGCCAAACAAATACATATAGATACCTTTGTACACAATGAAGTAGAATGAATATCAAGTTGTAATTAACCAGTATGTTTGAAATATTAACTGAAATAGCAGAACATCAGACAGTGTTGGGGCACAGAAGTATATTCCAGCTAATGAGTTATACACATAAATTTGCTGCATGGTAATATATTATTAATTAGTAATTTTTAATGAATGCATACTATCAAATTTATATCAGCTGGCCATATAAGTGTGTTTTCAAAGGATACATTTTTCTGAGTTTGAGTGTTGTGACTGTCTCTGTGTACTTGTCTGTATCCGATAAGGCTCTTTGATATCAGTACCTCGTTCAGTTGTACTCCTCTGGTGGTAAGTTAGCTATTTACTTATCACAGAATGGTTTAGGTTAGAAGGCACCTGTGAAGGTCATCTGGTCCAACCCCCCTGCTCAGGCAGGGACAACCTCCTGGTTGCCCAGGACCATGTCCAGGTGGCTTTTGAAGATCTCCAAGGAGGAAGACTCCACAACCTCTCTGACCTGTTCCAGTGCTCCGTCACCCACACTGTAAAGAAGTGCTTCCTGATGTTTAGATGGAACCTCCAGTATTCCAGTTTGTGCCCGTTGTCTCTTGTCCTGTCACTGGGCACCACTGAAAAGAGCCTGGCTCCATCTTCATTGCATCCTCCCCTCAGGTATTTATACACATTGATAAGATCCCCCTGAGCCTCCTATTCTCCAGGCTGAACAGTCCCATCTCTCTCAGCCTCTCCTCTTAAGAGAGGTGCTTCAGTCCCTTAATCATCTTCATGGCCCTCCGTTGGACTCTCTCCAGTATGTCCATGTCTGTCTTGTACTAGAGGGGTCCAGAACTGGACGCAGTACTCCAGGTGCGGTCTCACCAATGCTGACAAGAGGGGAAAGATCACCTCTCTTGACTTGCTGGTGATACTTTGCCTAATGTAACCAAGAATACCATTAGCCTTCTTAACAGCAAAGGCACATTGCTGACTTATGTTCGACTTGGTGTCCACCAGAACCCCCAGGTCCTTTTCTGCAGAGCTGCTTTTTCCAGCTGGGTGGCCCCCAGCATGTACTGGTGCCTGGAGTTGTTCCTCCCCAGGTGCAGGACTCTGCACTTCTCCTTGTTGAACTTCATGAGATTTTTGTGAGCCCACCTCTCCAGCCTGTCAAGGTCCCTCTGGATGGCTGCATGGCCCTCTGATGAGTCAGCCACTGCCCCCCACCCCGCCCCCACCATTTTGTGTCATCCACAAATTTACTGATGGTGCACTCTATCCCGTCATCCAGATCTTATGGGGGACAATGTCAAAGGCCTTACTGAAGTCCAGGAAGACAGGGTTTGGTAATTAAGCACAATGTGCACTAGGTAAAAGTCTTCCTACAAATTCACTCAGTCTGTACACCAAGATCCCAGAAATGATGTTAGCGGACAACACTTTCTGTCTTGCTTCCACTCCTATTGTAATGGTTAAGGGTTTTAAAGTGTTGTGATATACTTTTTGATAGTATTGAAGAAGTATGTCTTAATGGAAGTGCTGAATGGAGAAGGAGTTGGAAGATTGACTTACTGTGCCTTGTTCGCCACTTAGGTACTCCATGTTTAGCAGGCAAGATGGGAAAAGATTAAAAAAAAAGATGTGGAAAGATGGAATATCTGCCTATTCTCTCGGACTTGGTGGTGAGGCTAAGAAATTTAAATCTAGCTTTAGAAATTTAAAGTTCACGTGGCAGAAGTCTCCCATTGCAAATTGTATGTTTAAAATAATAATAGGTTTCAGAGATTTTTCATTTGCCTTTTGATATTTGGGCAACTAGATTTCGAGCTTTCAAACATATTTCATTTATTGGAGATACTTCCAGTACCTGTTTACTGAATAAATCATGGTCAGCCTCTAGTCCTCATATTTCCTTGTTACATGTTCAGCTGCTGGTTGCAAGTACAGTTCCGCATGCTTAATACTTTAAGCATTAGTTCCTTAATGACTCAGGGTATGTCCCTTTCAAAAGAAGACCATCTAAATTTATGGTCCATTGCTGTTAGGCCTGTTTCAACACTTGGAATTTCCAACCAGGTGGAACTAAAAAGACAACAGAGAAATTTGACTAGCCTTACAGCCAGAGAGGAGTTGGTAAGGTTTTGAAAATATATATATATCACTGGTTCATAATACCAAGCCTAGTTCCAAAACGGTTGGAAATTATTCCATCTACAAATTTGCTTTTGAAGCACAAGAGAACAATAGCATTTTTACTGATTAATTTTTGTCTTCTAGTTACAAAACTAGGAGACCATATATACATGGAATTCTTAGACAAACAAAAGATTTTCCATGATTTTTTTTTTCTTGATAGTTCTTAAAGCATGTTGACGAGAAAACTTACAAGACAGGAACAAGATACAAAGAAACATATTGAACTAAGATCTTTCAGTAAGTCTGGAGTAATGATAAAGTACTGCAGAATATTCACTTGTTATTTGGCAGATGGAATCAGGGAAGACAGTAACATAATCAGGAATTTCTTCTGAAAACAAGTAAGTTCTGTCTTTGCTAGGAAGTTGATTTATGTATTACAAATATTTTTACTGAAAAATTGATTGTGATCGTCTTTATGTGTGCATGCATTCATATAGGCAGTATGCCACCACTCCATAGTTAGATTTACTGCAGATTATGCTTTAATCAGGCCTATAATACTTTGTTTCAAATAACTGTGTGCCTGGAAACTTGGCTGGAAATTCCAATTTGGTGTTACCATCTTTAAATGAATATAATTTTGTCTGTTTTCTCTCTATATAAAGAAAACATACACAACTGTCATCTTCATTTAATAATCTCTCCTCTTTGTTCCCTTAAACTTGAAAAAAGAATGGCAAAACTCTTCCTACAAATTCCAGATTTAGTGCATGTAGCCAAAGAGTGCTCCAGATAAAGATTCTGTCTTAACTTCTAAAATTAAACATTTCAAGCGTTGCTGCTTCTATTTAGATTTGCAGTTTTGAACATGCTGATATGCCCTTGGCAGTGCTAAGATCTATCAGACCCTTAAATTTTCAATGGAAAAGTGAAGTCAAGATTTTGGAAAATTGTTACCAATGATATTATCTTTCCATTTTCTTGCCAATTTTCTTGAACTTACAAGCTGTGCTTTGAACATATCTTTAACGAAACATGGAAACCAAGACACGAGGAAGGATGGTGATCTTTAGGAAGCTATAGGAGGCAGACAGATGGAATATGAGAAGCTTGGGGGACATTAGAGACACTTTGCCAACCAAGAAGTTTGGCAATTACATCAAGGTCAAGGAGAGACTTGTGTATCAGTGTCCCAGGCTAAGATATTATGCTCTGATGCACTAACAGTATTTTTTTGCTACTGCTGCCATTTTTACATCTTTGTGTACTTGTTCTGTGGTGCTGTGGGAGCTTGTGATACTTTGGGAGCAGAGATATGTGACATTTCCAACCAAATCTCTAATAAGCAGGGATCTGACTTTCTGCTGGCCACGTGTGATGCAACTCAAAGTGATCAAGTTACTTCAGAGCAATGATACTTCAAAAAAAAAAAAAAAAAAGAAGAAAAAAAGGAGAGGAAGGGAAGGGCATGACAGAACCTTGTATCTGCCATTGAAACAAAAGAGTGAAGCATTAAAGAGGGAAGAAACTTAAGATCAGATTATCCAGGAATTGCAAAGCTCAGTGAGTAGCTGTCTAATATCCCTCATTTCTTTTTTTCTTCTTTTGTGTGGCATTTCCCATTTGTATGGAAATTATATCATAAATCAATGAAAAGGTTTAGTGAAGTTCCTCACTGCCTTGTACACAGACACAGAATTTGCAAGAAAGCGTACAGGATCAGATTTTTTAAGGAGCTCATGGCTGATTGACAGGAGCATGTAAGAGGAAAAAAGTCATGCTGCATTTACTCCATACTCTTCCCCTGCACGTGTACTGTTGACCACTGTTAGCAGACTGAGTTGGATGGATCTTTCATCTGAGACAGTACGGCCATTCTTGAGCACTATACTCCCTACGTTTTTAGAGAAAGTGGCTTTTTTTTTTTTTTACGAATCATAGACTATGATTTTTAAAGACTGTGAAGAGTCATTTGTGAGAGGAAGTACTATAAAAATACAAAGATATTATCTGAAATGATATGGTCCTTCTTCAAATCCAGATTGTGTCCTTTTGGTCTGTGAAGAGAGAGTTTTCTTTACTATAATGAACTATGGTAAAAAAAAGGAAAAAGATTTGAGATTCCACTCACCATAGTAGCAATGCCTCTTTCCATTGGGCTAAATGAAGATTTGTTGGGATCCACTGATGTGGCGAAGGGGAAGACAAAAGGGCATAACTCTGCAAACCATGCCACACGCTTATGAGCTTTGGCAGAAAGATGCATACTTTCCACAGCTTGTGTTTGATGAGGATTTCTTTAAACGATGTTTTTAAAGCTGTATGATCAAGACTTCGTTAGGCCTGGTGTACAAAGCATAAGACCAAAAATATGGCAAATCCACACAGCCACTGTACAGGCTCAAGTCCCGAAAGATATCACAGTCTATTTTTTTTTTATACTTGTAGTCTTGTCCATTGCAACCCATCGCTGTGGAGTGAAATATAAGGATGCACACAGAAAAACATCTTCCTGCTTCCTCTGTGGCAAAGGCCACATAAAATACTGTGACTTTAGTCAAGCAAAATCCCACTGATTTAAGTTGGAATTTTGCCTGTGTAAAGATTAGATACTGGGCCGAGTCCTCTTTAGTTATTACATAGCCTCATTCTCTTATTTAAAAACATGTAACTTTGAACCTGAAATGGGCATTCAGAATAAAGGACTCAGAAGGAAGGAATAAATTACAAGAGAAAAGGAGTGTGGCTACAATAATCTATGCCTTTCCCACTAAATGAAAAGGCGTGCTATCAGCATGCTCTTTATTAAGACTTGTGTGTTTTCTATTGAGGAAAGATAAGAAATGGAGGAAGAGAGAGTAGAAGTTTAAATTAGAATTGATATCAGATGCAATGATTAAATATTGACAATTTTTCAGGCTTTGGAATGGTTCCCATTTGCAGCTGCAAGGCACTACAGCAGCATTTGTATTTACGAGCACTTGGTGAATACTCTGACAGGTTTATTATTTGTTGGCTTTCTCCAGCATTGCACAGTAAAAATTGTTTTCAAAGAGTATTCAAAAGTGTAGCTAGCTGCCACTGTATCAAACCCAATCAATCCACCAATGTATTTCACATTCCTGATTGATAACTGGCTCAGCGGTTTGGCATTTCAGGGAAGGAGTGGAAGGAGAGCAGGTCTCGATGGTCATTAATCCTTTTTCCCTGAGCCTCCCTCAGGCAACTGCTTGTGCTATTATCCACATTTCTTACTGCTGATTTCCACAATCCCATGGCTGCTCAAACCACCACAAATTCACCACTGTCCCTTTCACTTACTATCGACCTTTCATCATACTGGGCTCAGCAGCCCTCCTGGGCTGATGGTGGTCAGGGAAACATCTCTGTCTCTCTCTCTCTAAGTTGGACCATTAATTTGGCTCACTACCTCATTCTCCTTTCCTCCCTTCAAATTTATTTTGTTGCTTACTGAACAGGAACATGAAGGTATGAATGTACTTCCTTTAAAATCTGTGTGAGTTGAGGTGAGAGATGTCTTATAATAAATGAGGCAGAGATTCTGTCTGCCTGGTCTTTCAGTGCTGATTGAACTGGTTATTGGTGATGTTTTGCCTGTTGTAGTCTGTGTTACCATGAAGCTGAATAAATGACGTTGGCTATTGGGGAGATAGGCTATTTATTTATTTACTTATTTACTTGTTCACTCGTTTATTTAAATGCTGCAAAATTGTGAGCAAGCTCACAGTGTGCTGACTGAAATGTCAGAAATAATTAAACCAAACTGTTTCCAGTGGCAAAAAAAAAAGAAGTTTCATTATGAGTAGCATATATCAATAACAAATTGGGAGCTAGAACTTTTAGGGAGAAAGGAAAGAAAGAGAGGCCAAAACTTCACCTTTTTCACATTTTTCCTGTGTTGGTTTCATTGCACCAAGGATACTGAATACTCCAGATGGGTTTAAAAAATACAGATTTGAGCTCCCCACTGAGGATTCAGGATAAACTCTGTCATTTGCCAGCAATCTGGTGTTACATGTAGCTGTGCTGCTGGGAGCAATGGCTTCTATGTATTTATTATTATAATACCTGCATATGTCTCCTCTACCTGTCCTCTAAAGAGTAAAATGTCTTGGGCAAATCTGTTCCATATAATCTTTCTTTAAGTACCCTTAATGTTAGAGGCAGAATCCATGTTGGGAAGGAGTGAAATATCCAAATGAAAGGAATTAATTGTGTAAGGAAAGGGAATTCAAGTGATGAAGGCAGTTTAAAGAATTTAAAGAAAAGAAAACAGAAAAAAGGAGAGAAAGAACCACACTGAAGTTATGAAAGTGAGTCAAATATTATAAGAGTTAAACATGTGTAGGAATCCCCCANNNAGAAAGACACTCCCTTAATCAAATGTATATAAGAGTTTACAGGTCTAGGCCCAAGCATCTCAAGAGATCATTATTTCAGCTGACAAATGTGTTGTGTTTTATTAGGTGAAATTAATAAAGAGCAAGTAGATGAACCATTAATGCTGATGCATAGGGACAAGAAATGGTTTCAGGTGGGGAATAGGAGCTTCATCAGTTTGGGCATGAAATTAGGAAAAGATGATCAGTATTATACAGGAGTATCACTCTTAGAAAAATAACCTTGATTCTATGGTAAGAGAGAGCTCAATTTCCCATGGTAGCAAAACACCAGACAGACTACCTGAGAAAATGGGCAGGATGTACCTGAACTTACTCTAGAACTGGAATGCCATCCCCAAATTTGGTTTATGTTGAGGGAGTGCTGGTGTGGCAAGGGTCTGTGCTTTTTTCAGCAGTCTGCAAGCAGCGTTGCTGCAAAAATATGAGACAGCTTGAAAGAAACATGGTAAGTTTAGGAATTTGCTAAGCGAACCAATTGCTTTGTAAGCAGTGAAAAGTCTGAAGCTTGGTTTCCAATGGATTTATATCCCAAGATCTACTGTGTGTATCCTTTTGCATCTAAAAGGGACGAACTAATTTTGTGGCCTGTCAGGCCGTAAAGGCACTTCAGAGTTTCTTTCTCTATTCTGTGCTATTGCATTTTACCAAATGTATAGGGATTTTAATATATTTGAGATCCTTGTCTCTCAAATGAAGTTGAATTGGCAAAGGAGTACAAAAATTGCTGGTGAGCAAAGGGCAAGGAAGCTTGCAAAACTGGACTAAATTAATGTGTAAATAATAATATTCAAAGGGGATCTTCTGGGGAAGATTACTGTCCTGTTGACTGATTTCCCTCTGGTCTGTATCCGGCATCTGCCAGAGCCAGTAGGGCAGAATGAGACTTTTTTACTTTTTTCCCTGTAGGAAAAAAATAATACGAAAATGGAACTTCATTTTTCATATCACCCTCCTGAACAGCCTTTAAGAATTCTGGCCAAGCTATTCAGATACACAGATTGCCTTGCTAGAGATCCCTCATCCGCCAGAATATCCCTCCTATCTGAGTTCTGGCTTGCCATTAAATTCTGGCCATGGGGGGTGATATTAAAGCACTTGGCTATTGCCTGGAATGCTTTAGGAAAAAGAAAACAGTGCACCATAACAGTTTGAATACATTGCAAGATTCTAAAAAAAATGCTGGATTTAAATGAATTTGTATCCTGGAATAATGAGTTATTTGAAAATACAATCTTCTCAGCACACATATACATTATTTCCCAAATCTCATAGTTTGGGAATCAGGCTATTGCTTGGGCTGTGCAGTAGCAAAGATAATGAGGGAATTAAACATGTGCCTTGGCTGGGAGTATACAGTGGAAAGTCTCATAGTTACTGTGCATTTATTGCTAAAACTTGAGCCTTTAGCAGTGTGTTCTGAATATCAGGATGTGTCAGAATATTCATGGCTTATAAGTGCTAGTAATACTGACAGGTTCATCAAACTCATCTTCTTAGAGCTAGGACAATTTATTACATCTTTTTAACCTGAAGGAGTTTATATAATTGATAGATTTGGGTTACATTACAGATACAAAATAACCTTGGGAGAATTGGTGCTCACTGATGGAGTTGAGTTTGATAGAGTTGAAGTGCCATTCACCTGGGGCTTCAACAAAACTCATAGCTCTAGATTTTGCATGACCAATTTAAATTGTTTGACTAAAATTAGATTTTCTCTCTTAAGTGTAGGACATGCTGATTAGGCTTGAGGGAAAAGGGGTGGAGAATGTATGACTTAAATAAAACCTCCTAAACCATCAGAGACTCTTCCTTTAGTTCTTTTTTTTCCCTTTTCCTTTTCCTTTTTCTTTTTTTTTGTTTTTGAATGTTAAGTGATGGTGTTTCTAACACACAAATAGGGTGGTCTGGTATCATCAGAAAACAAACTTAACATTTCCATGATAGAGAGCACTTTATTCTCCATGATGAGTGGAGTCTGTGCTATCATGCATTCATAGAAGCTTTTAAGAGAGCTGTGTGTTGAAATAAAACTTGTAAAGTAACACACATGAGCAGCAGTTTTTATTTTAGGCTTAAATAATGCTTTTCAAAGGACAGTGAGAAGCGTGAGAGATTGAGTGACGTTATTAAGCTCACGCAGTAAATCAGTGGCAGAGCTGTGACGAAGCTGTAGATTACTGTTTCTCTGGCATATGGTGTTGGCACTGTTTACTAAACCCATTCACTTCTTTGCAGGTATGGATGGTTCGTCAGTCCTGACAGTGCCGTATTACACCTAGGCATGTGGTAGAGACCAAATCAAGAGAGGAAATAGTTAAGAAGAATGAAAATTTGAAAGCAAAATGTAAGACCATGGAAAGATAAAGTAATATTTTCTGTTCTAGTCTTTAAGTGGAGTAAATAGATCTTGGTGATGTTCCCGGCATAAAAGTAGGTTTCAAAACAATGTTAGAGGCTTTTTTGGGTTCTTTTAAATAAGGGCATCATTTCAAGTTGATTCAGGGAGTGGAGGTGGTGAGTAGTTCAAGAATGAGATTCAGGAACTAATAAGGAGGTGGGAAGGTGAGTTTGAGCGTCCTCTGCTGCTGAGGGGAAATTTAGGCAGCTAAAGGATTCCAATAAAAAACAGATTGCGAAGTAAATGAGAACTGAGGCAGGCTTTGTATGAAAGGGAGTTCTCTCAGTAAAATTAAAGACTGGTAGGAGAAAGTTGTTGTTAAACGACTCTGTTTCACTAAATCATCCTCAAGCAAGTATTTCCACATCTACTTGTTGCTACTCTCCACTCAGAATAAAACACAACTAGGGCTCTTAGACCATAACACACTGAGTGGTATTTTCCTTAACTGAGCACTCACGTTCTAGCTATCTAGGAGCCTTTTTCTGAAGTGTTTTCTCCTTTTCCCCAACCTTATGATCTGAGATATATTGAACACATTTTGGAAATGACATGAAAAATAAGAGATGAACTGAATTTTCGGAGTACTTTAGCCATTCCATAAAATATAGATAAAATGTTGAGAAGCAGAGCCCTTCATAACACTGTGAAAGAGGTCCAGATGGCTAACGTAGCACTCCTAAAAAGTGTATCATGTTCTATTGTAGGAATGTCTATAGAATTTTCAGCCATTCTTATTTTCTTTTTGTCTGTTATTTCCCAATCAGTTTTGTAGGTGACTTTGTTGTGTCAAGATTTTTAAAATAGAAATGATAATGATTATATCCTTTCCCCTGTGACATTACGTCAAACTTATCTATGCAAACATTGGCAGACGTTAAGGAAAAAATCCAAACATTACCTTTGAAATAGGACTTGAGTGTGTTTTTTGGTGATAGCATTAACATATTTATCGACATAATAATTACAGTAGCTAAAGAATAGCTATCAGGAGAAGCAAATAATGTAAATTATAGTGGCCTTCTTAAATGTCCCATTGCATTAAAGTGATGTTTCCCTTTTAGGAAGCTGCATATGCAATGAGGACACATTTTCTGAATCAAAAAGTTTCTGTTCTTTTCTGAAGTATGAATGCACTGTGTCCTTTAACTCAAAATGAGGGAACATAATTGAAGGTTAGTAAAATTAAAAGGTACAACTGCTCTTTGTGTATGCTCCCTACTTTAAAAAAACCTTAAGGAGGCAATAGTCTTTAAATCTGCACTTACCAGGGCTTTGTGAGCATAAACTGGAAAGGCAGTTCAGGGAGTTCTCCAGGAAAAAGAGTTCACTGGGAAATTCTGCCTTAAATTCAGTTATTTCCAAATCTTTCGGGTGAGCAGAGGAAAGAAGCTTCAATGGCCTGCAGCACAGAAAATTTGATCGTGCCTGGAGTATTCATCCCAGTTAGGTGGCAGAATGGGCTGCTGTGATACATAACCCATCTTCTCTTTGATGGAAGCAGTGCAAATATGAGACAGAAGGTAAGACAGGTGATTGGTTCTACTGAATGATGTTACCCATTGGGACATACTCTGTACTTGTCTGAAATAGAGAAGTAATAAGTGTAATATATGAACTATGTATTTGATGAATTCCATATTCATGTCACCCTGCTGGTAAGTGCATATACAAACTTTTCTATTTTGCAATGTGTACTGTTTGGTGTTCAGTTCTGTGTAATTTTGCCTCGTGTAGCTGAAAGACTTGTATTCAAATAAATCATGTCTCTTCTTGATCTGATCATTTTTACTGTAGCGCTATGTTTTGTGATGGGGTATAACAGTACCCTGCTTTTCAACAACATATGTCCCTACAAATTTTTTTTCCTAAAACTCTTAAATACTTACAAGTCTATGTTAATATTCTAAGTACAGGTCTATTAAACATATAAGGTAAATGTATATAATTTGCATATGCTTATATGTATATATGTGTATATATATATATACAGGTGTGTCAGTATTCAACTTAAATGATCATTTCTTTTCAAAACAACCTGGTTTATTGTAATTGCTGTATTATTCTCTCTTTGGGGATTGTATCTCTAGTATCTCGTCATCTTTCACACTCCTTATGTCTGTCAGATTTATTCCTCTGCTGCCTCTCCTCTATCTTATGTGTAAAGTAAATCTTTCACATCTGAGGAAATTATATCAATTATGGGCAGTCTGCTGCACTGGGTGGCCAGAAACAACAAATGAGGGTGCTTTTCTAACACTTTTGCTTCCAACTAGATACAGGCCATTAGGCTGCTTTGCATCCTGCACTGCTTCTCTGGAAGAGTCAACTGCACTGCCCCTCCTGCCACTGCTTGCTACTCTTGGTGAAAGTCTGTGTGGCTAACCTGGCAAGGGAGTGCTGTTTATGCGTCCTTGCTTTGGTATAATTATGGAGCACTTTCCTTCTTCTATGTTCTTTACTCCACAGGAGACAATCTGGTCTATTGTGTGACTTGCCTTTCAGAAGTCACACAGATAATATAAAGAGAAGCATTTTTCATTCAGAACAGATTTTTGTGAAACTGTGATTCAGCACAGATTGTGTGAAACAGAGACTGTCTGATATACAAATTGCAAATGTCTCAGGCTCAGGCTTAGTTTCTGTTTTTGTCACCTTTTTCTCACTGTTACCTTTCACAGCTGTGGTAGGCTTATAGTGGTTTGCTTAGGGATTTTTTAATCTTTGCTAATTATGTCATGGAAATAGCTTTCAGATTTTTTTGAATAAACCTAGATTTGAATTTAAACACGTAATTGCTGTAGTTTCTAGTATTATATTTTATTACCATTATCTTCCTTTGTTTAGAAATAATCTATCTGGAATTTTCAAAAGTGAAAGGACATGGATTCTGCAGGTTGTAAAGTTCTGGTGAGACTATAATTCCCGTACAGATAAATAGCTGAGAGCAGCATACTTTCTGCTATTAACTGCACCAGATTAGTTTTATAAGTGGTAGAATGATAAGCTTGATGTCCAGGCTGAATTATATCTGAGAGCTAAGTTTTGCCTGTCGGTGCTCTCTTGTGGCTTCAATTCAATATGCTATTTTCTGAGAGTTAAGAGCAAGTCCAATGGCTTTTGACCTTTTCATGTCAATTGGATTTTTTCTATTGACCTATGCGGTTCCTGAATCATGCTGCTTTTAAGAGTATTGTTGCCCAATATTCTTAAGTGATGCTGCTGTGAGGTAGCAATTATTTCTTGCTTAGCTTTCTCTCATTTCTGTATGTAGGTGTACAAATACATAGACAGGGGTAGTATGATTACAGTCTAATTTATGACAAGGTGGTATGCTTACTGTAGAGAAGGTGTTCCATACAGCCAAGATGAACCACAGGTTGGATTGGCAGATTTTATTTGCATTTGTTGACAGTGCCTGATATATAAAGATTCTGTGCTGCTTCACAGCTTGCAGGGTAGGGAAAATAGCACCTTATCTTGTATAACACACAAATACACACATTTTCACACTCTCTGCACAGTAATAAGTCTCTATCATGGGCTTCTGTAGTAGAAGGCATTTAGCTATCCAGAAAATATCTTCCTTAACCTAGGGCAAAGTCCCTAGAGTACTATAACTGAAGAAAAGTTTCTTACTGACTTAAGCGGACCTTGGATCTTGCCTATAAATGCAAGTCTTAATCACACTCCCAAATACTAGGAATATACTACAAACGGATGCTCTACCCAAAGCTACAGGAAAAGAACTGAAGTTTTCTTTCATCCAATTGGAAGGTTAGTTGTATTGATATTTCCTTACCCTCTGCTATTTCCATTTGAGGATGAACATCAAGAGCAATGTAAATTATTTGATTATCATCTTGTGACTTACCATTTTGTGGGTAGCATTTTTATTTCCTGGCTTCAAAATGCAATTATTTCTGGTTCCATCTATTACAACTATAGTCATGTGATCCTAGGAGAGGTCAAACCCACATTTTAGCATTTTTCCTCCTTCAGCTCTTTTATTCAAGTTTATGCAGCTACTATGTTCATTGTTTTCAGATAATGTACAGTCCTGTCAACAGAACAATGCACAGTGAATATTTTGTCTGATGCATCTTTGAGCTTTTAGTTCTGAGTACAAAATTAAATGCTGGGCTTTTTAGAAGTAACCTATGTTCCAAAGTCTGTATTTTAATGAAATATTAAGGTAGTTACTAATGCTCTGAAATACTGAGTATTATACTACTGAAGAACTTTGTTTAATCATTGGGAAGATAACAATAATATCCTGAAATTTGTGGGATAATACAGCCTGTTTCAAAGGCCATACAATTGTGCACAGAATCTGACATAATATGTTGACTTTTCTGGTTATGTACTTCTGAGACTTTAATAAGAATTCTGGCAAGTAAAGGAGACAAATAACATTTGCATGATTTATAAATATTAGGTTAAAGTTGTTACTAAAACATGACATGATATTGCAGGTACTCTAACAGTTATAATGTGACTTACAAATGGGAGTGCATATACAGCATGTGCCTCACGCTACATGAAGAAAGTAAAGGGCGTGTTATTGCTACTCTCTTTGGAGATACTATGTATTTTATTTGTAAATCACCGGTATGTATCTATAGAGGAAAGCTGCACTGTGGTCTCTAATATGGCTTTAATTTTTACATACTCATTGTGTTTTTGTTGGCTCTATATTTGTCTCTCAGTTCCCTCTCTTTATAGTGAAAAAGATGACACAGCAAACGTGCTGGTCATGTTAACTCACATGGGTACCTTTCCTATATGCTCTGCAGTTGTCCAGGTTCATCCATAGCGTATGTCGTGAAGAACAGCATAACGTTTATGCTGGCTTCTAGTTTGAGGAAGCTTTTGACTGAATGGACTTGAAAAAGACAAAAGAAGCTCAAGTAACTATCATATATGCAAAGACTTTTTAACATGTTTTAAGCATTGGAGAAGCAGTAGTCTAAAAAATAGTGCTCCATCATGATATCGAAATGTCTGCTAAACTGTTCAGAGAAAACAAACTGAACAAGGAATATACTGTTGAGCGCTGGATGAAGATGTATGTATGTAGAAGAGATAAAGCAAGTTTAACAAAGATCTCTCTAAACAACTGATTTACAGTAGGACCTATTTTTTTCCTGAGTTACTGGAAAAATAATGTGCTTTAGCTGATGTACTTTAAATCCAATTAAAAAAACCCACCACCTTCTGAGAAAGAGTTTGAGTAATGAGCAGTAAATGTGACTTGACCTCTGCTGATTTAATGCAGAGAAAGATGAAAAAGATAATCTATACTGACTCTGCAGGAGGAACATTCAGCAGCTTTCAAGAGAAGCATCCACAAAAGCAGCTGTAAAGTCAGGAGTACAGACAGCCTTGGTGTTTTTACGGAGCGGCTTGCCACTATTCTCCCTGCTAATGAACTTGGTAGTCTATCTCTGTGGTAGTATTGGACAGTTCAGCCTGACAGCTAGAGAAGTGCGGTAGAAAATAACACAGGAGCCTGAATCCCATATAAAAAATGCAAGACATTTAAGGCATTGATTTGATCTCTATTGCAGACCATAAACAACAACTCTCTGTAGCTAACATATTTCAGATAACTTCATACTTTGCTCTTCCTCTCCACCTCATTTTTTTCATTTAAATTCACATTGCAATATTCATTAGATGTCTTGCAGACTATGTACTATCGGTGAGCTATGAAATGGGGATCACTGGGCTAGGCCAATTTAAAGAGATGACAGCAAGGGGTATGGGTAGGTGTCAGAAAATAGTTCTAGCAGAGCAGAGGTAGTAGAGCAGCCAAGAAATCTAGGATGGAGCTTGATCAGTCCTGGAAAATAATTATGGTCAGAATGTTAATTTTTGAAGCCTGGCATTAGAATGGGAAGAATATTTTAAATACTGTGATTTTTGTCTTACTAATTGAAGTAGAGGTTCTTATTTGACAACAGAAGTGACTCACATGAATATGAATATGTCCTCGTCTGAGGACCTGAATATGTCCTCATGTGATGTGATTGCAAGTTGTCAGACTGTTGAACAAAAGGAAATGACCCTGTAATGACAAAGGGTTTTAAACTATTCCACATATTTTTCAAGTACAGTAATAGTATATGAACTACAGCAATTACTTTGGGTAGAATAAGGTTGGAGACACAGTAAAAAGCTGAAAGAAAGGAAATTCTGAGGATATATGAGATGCCGTCCAAGGGACCAGTTTTCTGATTTGTTGAAAGGGAACAGAGAACTGATCATTTCCGGTATGTGGATTCCAATGAGTTTCTCAATTTCTCATCTCCAATGATGATACTCCTAAAATAATACCATAATAGACATAGGAGATGCAGATGTGTCTGCTTTTGGATGCATTTCAAGTTCCTGACTAGTGTTGACCTAAAGGCAAAGCTATCACTTACATAATCTTTGTATGAATATTTATAAAATCTTGGTCTTGCTAAGCACTACTTTTCCTCTGGGTGAACACAAGCCAGTCATTCAGAATGGTGGCAGGATGGAAATGAGCATAACCTGGCATGATTCCCATACTTGGACTTTCAGAAAGCGTGTTTAGTTGATTCTGTGGTGGGTTCATTGGCACTATCCAATTTGCAGAAAAGATTGTTGCAAAGGGAAAAAAGCCGTGCATTAAGATGCATTTTTATTCATACTATAAGAATATACAAAAACTTTCAGTAGTACAGTGTGCTTTATGAGTGGTGTCTAAGTGTCTGAAGGAGTATTGAAATGATCTGTTATTCCAGTTTTAAAAAGACTAAAGTTCTGTATATGCGCCTGACACAGTGTAAATAAAGTAGGCGTAAATAAAGTAGGTTTTCAGCATTGTTCTGTAAAATTAAGGAGGTGGCATAGATAAATTCATCTCTGTGCTCTGTCAGGAAGCTCATGCTTACTCTTTCATGCCTGCTGCGTGTGAGGACTGTAACACAGGCTGACAAAGGCATCTTTGCAGCTTTAAAAATGGTATTACTCAACTCTTTCCTATGAGAAAACAGAGAAAATACCTTACAGAATTAGACAGTTAGACTAGCCACTTTAAAAGTGCATGTAGTTCAAATGCTGGGTCTCATACATGCCAGTCATTCTACCGAGACTCTAGTGGGAATTGCACTGGCTGGCTCTGGTTTTACACCAACATTAATCAGATGGGAAGCCAAGCCATGATACCAAAATGTGACTGAAGCTGTAACTGAAGTTGCTCTGGCTCATGATGTACACATGCTTCCCCAAGCACCCACTGCTCATTTATCTGAACTGAGACATTTACAGGCAAGAACAGGACCTCTTCCACTGCTGCGCATGGGGAGCGGAAGCGCAGTCATTCTCTCTGGGAGCAATTATGGATGCCTGATGATTGCTCTAGGTGGAGCTTGGGGGTTGCAACCCAATGAAGGAAAAAATCTATTTTATGTGGTGGACCAATGCAGTCTTTGGAGTGGTCTGTCCCAAAAGACACCTTTCAGGGCTGTGGCAAAAGTAAACCTTTATGGCTTTGACATCTCTATGGAAACTGTAAGAACACTAAACAGAACATTATAAATGTAGGATGCTATAGGCCACTTTATGTAGCCAAAACTGACAGGTCTTAGCGGAATGGAGAATAAGAAAGAACAGCATAGCAGAATAGTTTGTGTGCAATATGTTCGATTTGGAAGGGTAGGACTCCAGAAGTGGATTGAATATGTGTCAATAGTTTAGAAAGTCTTGTTAGAGAATTGGAAGCACGAGATATGAACAAGCCTCTGTATGCTGACAAGGCCAATAACAACCTAGTCAACAAATGGGTAATTATTGAGGTTATTGAGATGAACTGATGCAAACATTTGGCTCATAAAATGGTCATGAATTATTCATCATCGACTGGAAAAGCATTAGAGGGAAATCCATGGCATTGGCTGTATCTTCTTAAATTTTCTTTCACTGCATAGTACAACAGTTCCCAAATTTTGCCAGATGATGCCAACACAATATGTCTAAATGGTAGATAAGGTTTCCAGATGATAATACAGAAATATACATAGCTTCTTTATGGACATGCTCTATAGCAAATAAAAAAGTGAAAGAAATATTCTGTCTTGGTTGACTGAATTTTAAATAGTTTATCAAAGATGTGTAGGACAAGCTTAGCTGGCCTTTTAATTTTAAGGCAGTTTCTATTATAGATGAATTATTATAGATTATAGTACTGGTATACATCTCTGTATGCATGGTCTATAAGCAACTTTGAACCCTAACGAGTTAAGTTTGGGAGCATTTGGTCTACTGAAGAATGGAAATTTGAGATATCTAGTCAACAGCTTCTGAAAGGTACTGAACCAGTTCAGATAAAGACTATGGCAATGATTTTATAGAGCAGAAGAGAAGTTTTTAATGAATTTTTCTTATGTGGAACAAATAAATATTGAGTTAGAGTTTCCTTAATAATTTATGTGAAACACATAAAAACATGGATCTCTTTCTCAAGAGAAACCTTCAAGTAGCTCTAGCTGGGTTTTATTAAAAACGAGCTTCTCTGTGGAGCTGCAGGGACTTACGTGCTATTTGGTGTTATAGTGCTATTTATCAAGAGAAGAATCTTTTCTGATTCTTAGGTAACTGATGTCAGCAGTGTGAAAAAAGAAAATGAATTACAACAAATATTGTTAATTGTATTCTATTAAAACAAGTGAATTTGATTAGTGTACAATTTTTGATCACAAAATATATGAGGTTGCTGCATACAACCCAATTTGTTCTATCAGCAGTGTTGGCAGATTGCTTGTCAAAGATTTTGCATATTATTAATAATTATATAATTAAAACAATACAGTACAAACCAGTAAATTAATAGCAAATAAAGTTCAAACCTTTAAAAGGATCATGCCAAATACTACTTTTTTTGTTCAAGATTCTGAAGTGAGATTGTCCCACACATTACAGAAACTTTAAGTAACTGGAAATCTTTAGTGTTAGTTTGCTTTCAGTATTCAAAATGTTTTCAAATTTGCCAGTGTAGTGGTTACCAATCTCTGCAAATCAGTCCTTTGCAGTGCAATGGATGAGACTGCCTGTCAGCAGCAGCTTGAATTCCTGCTATGCATCCTTTAACTTTTCCTGTTTCCCAGCCAGTCTCCTTTGCTCTCTTTATGCAATCCCTTGTCCTTGAAAGAATCTCCCATGCACCTTTTTTTCAGTTCCTTTGTTCCTTTCTTTAAAACCCTGATTGTCCATATTCTGTCCTTTATTTGAGATCAGTCACAACCAATGATTGACATGACAGCCAAGTTTGGTGTGGACAGAGATTTTTAAACTAGCACGATGCCATTCAACTGCAATGTTGTTTAAAATAAATTTAGTAACAGACACCAGAAGAGTTTGCTGTCAGTAAGCTAGATAGTTTTTTTGTTTCTTTTATACAACAGGTTCATTGGGAGACATAATAGTTTTATAAAGCATGCTTGTAACTTGTACTTCTGTGGAGCTACAGGGGTAAGTATTCATTAGGCTTGATGAAGTACTGAGGAGGGGTAAAAGAAAGTGACATTTGAAAATCAGGGGAAGTTGCGGTTGGCACCGCTGGCTATTTCACATTTGACCTTTTCTCTAAATTCACTGAGAAAAGGTGCTCATCTGTATTATTTCTGTTAGTCCGTCTTAATATGAATGTTAAATTAACAGCTCCTGGTAATATTTCCTGCCTTCTAATTTCCATTGTTAATCCTTTCCACTTCTTGTGTTACAAGACACAAGATCCCGTTCTTGTCACTGGGATTTTTAGTGGGTATCGCCAGGATGCTGGGAGTTCCAGTGGCTCCCTGGGGGATGGTGCCCATCCCATCACCCCCAGCACAAGAGCAGGGCAGCCAGGCCAGGGGAACATCTAGGGCATCCTCAGCCCTATGGCAAGACAAGGCGTGGTGAAGAGGCTGGACCCAGGCTAGGCAGAGGGCTGGCTGTGATACAGTGGGGGCTTTGAGTGAAAAAAATCCATTCCTTGATTTGTTTAAATATGTTCAGAATTATTTTTTGCATTTGCTGATTTGCATATAGCACAATCCTAAGTTTTAAATCATATGAGGTTGTTTTAATATGCTGTATAGTTATTATTTATTTGTACTTTTATTTTGGTTATCAAGTGGATTAAAAACTTGCCAGTAGGAGAAACTTTATTATTCCTGTATGTATTTCCACTTAAAAAAAAAAAAAAAAGCAAGGGAATTAATATTTTCACAAGTCTTGAGTGAAAAGGGAATACTTTTTACATTAAAAAAAAAAAACAAACAAAAAAAACCCGCTTACTGTTTTAGGAATCTCTGTCTGGCATAAAGCCTAGCCACGCTGCGTACGTACCATGTCTCTTAGGAGGTACTCAGTCCACCCCCTGCAGCAGATCCATAACAGCACCTCAGAGGAATTGTAGCTGTCAGGCCTGTTTGTATTTGTTTCATCATTCAGAGTTACCAGGATGCTTACCAGCCACAGGAAGGTCTGTGCATCATGGGAAAATGAACTGAAGAGCTAAATCCAATGGAGAGTTGGGAAAGAAGTACAGGGAATCGCTGTCCCCATAGGGGAACATGACATATATTCCAAAGTGAAACATTTAAGTTTAAGATTGATATTTCTAGCTGCCGTGGCAAATTTTGTTTCAATTTTATTCATTTTCTTTATCCCATTTAAAATATCAATACCATCTTAGGCTTTATTGAAAAATGTTTGCTTTTATGTTTTTAACTAGTTCTAACAAAATGAATGGTTGCTTTTAAGCAGCTGAACTTCCCACATATTAATAAGCCTATAAGAGAGAATAAATTCAGAAAAAAATCTAAATATTGGCAATAAAATATTGTGAAAAAGCAGAAATACTGGAAAAAGAGTAACTGTGACGTAAGGGCTATTTTTCGGTGCTGCTTTAACAAAAGTATGGAAAAAAAGTATGGAACCGCCTCCACTTATCTGGACAGCAAGAGTGTATATCGATTAGGATTCATAGTCACAGGCGTTTCTGAAAAAAAGAGCCAGTGTAGGCAAGAGCAAACAAACCCACCTCTCTGGAAGTACGATGAGGAAGCCTGCAGGAATTTCTTAGTTTATTGTTTAACTGAGATACCACTACGGTGGAATAGATACCGTGCACTTGGAGGTCAAAATGAAACCAGTTGCTAGGTGCAGTGGCTATGTGGAGATGTAGGTAGGACATAGGTAGTACATTCTTACCGTTTTCTGAAACGGAAGTCTTACCTGCATTATATACTGGAAAAATCCTGTAAAACAGTGGTTAAGCCTATCCTTTAATGTTGGCGAAGCTAATGGTTTTTAGGCTTTGATTTGTTTTCTTGCTATTTCCCTTTGAGAACATCACCCTTCTGAGTGGGCTGGCATCCATCACAACAACTCCTGTTGTGAATGTCATACTGGTTATAATTTCAAATGGCTGAAATCCTGGTCCCCTAATAGAATAGTTATCACATGAATGAGCAGCTGCTGACATGGGGAGCATCTGACACTTTATAAATGAGTGCCATCCAAGCAAAACATCAGCAGGGTTGGACATGTTTAGTAGTTAAACATCTGCAGAGGTGACTTGTTTGCAAGTCATTAAGAATAAAAGCTTGTTAATTGTCAGAGAACCTTGGCATGCACATGACGACTCTGGGTCTAGACCTACTTGTGATTGTATGCTGTCATCAGAGATGTGCTCCCAAACATTTTTGGCAAGGTGAACTCCCTGAAGTTTAGCATAACACAACAGATTTAGTTGCAGCTCCAGCATCAAAACACATGCTGTGAAAATCTCAGCCTAGACACCTCTTGAATAGATTCAAGACACCGTGTTTATACCAAGGTGTTCTTGTTAAAGCGGAGGGAAAGTGGAAATGCCTCCTCTGTGTAGGACACTGCTATAAGCCTTCCCAAAAAATAGAACTGTTTGTTATGAAGCAAACACTGTGTTATGGAAATGCTTATTCTGAAAGTTTGTACGTAGGCTATGTTTCCTAATTAAATTATTCTGTCTCTCTCACCAGCCCAACACAATTATTTCTAAGCCGTTATAGACATCTGGAGACCTCTCACACCTCTTTCTGAGTGAACTGCAGCAGACCACATATAATATATTCTTGTTCAGTGTAGGGAAAATAGTGGCTACAGGCAGAAATCAGATCTGAGGCTTTCAGACGAGTGCTCTGGCACTGAGGTAAAGCAGAAGGCATTGCAGATTTCTGTTTCTAATAACTACTGAGTAAAAGTTGAAGAGAAACCAAACCCGAACTGGAACAATTGACCGGGGAAATTCTCACTGGGAAGATGGTACACTGACTAATCTGTGAGCAAGCTTTCTAAATGAAAGGCTCTAAAACTGCCTGAGGTTGACTATAAAGAGTGAAGCATTGCTTTTTTCAAAGGAAACCAATTTGCTGAGGGCGGCTTTGTGCAGTTGAAGGGCTGCTTCGTTTAGTAGCGTCACAAATTAGAGTTGCCATTGGAGAAATAGAAGGTGTATTGATAGTAAGCAGGTGGCTCTTGTTCCAAGGAGATTTGTTTGGTACCATTTTATGATTGAGCTGATGCCGTGACATATTAAGTGGAGCTTGTCATTCTCCCATCTGGTCTACACAACTGCTGGAGGCGGAACCCGTTTAGGAAGTTGCACATTTCTTGCAGCTGTTCCTGAATGTTTCATAAATAACTAACAGAAACCACTGATTCATTTGGCTTTATTAAACGTATCTTAGGGGAATCATGTCATTGTTCATGGAGAAAATTGTACGTGTTGCATGGTATTTAAGGAACTTGTTATCAAATTACAGTACTTGAAAGCCTTACTTGGTGCTAATGGGAAAATTGTAGAGTACAGATCAGGACTTCTTTTGGCCTGATTATAATTTATCTAAATGACTACACTTGATAAAGAGTCCATCGTGCTAAGTAAAATGCTTTTTGCCTGTGGAACCCAGCAGGGGCTTGTTTTCATTCCCCTGTGGATGCAGTTTATCCTTGGGTCTTATCTGGAAGAAGCAGTTGTGGCAGAATGCTGTGTTCACTTCATACATCATTTAAACTGGTTTTGTTATTGATGAATTGCTTTTGTAATTCAGAGATGAAAGTGAACATTATAAACAAGGCATTCCCATATTAGCTTTTCTGTGCTTTGCCCAATGGGCAATTTAATGCGACATCAAATAAGATAGTAGCTGAATGACAAAAAGAACCTTTCCCATGCTTGTTGGCTTCTAATAGCTTGATTTCATTTTTAATAGGCTGTTAATCTTCAGTTAGTGTTTTGCTCTGTATCAAACGTTTCACTGCAGTAAGCTGGGTTGTTTGTCTACTTTGGGTTTGTGTTGCGTGCAGTTAACACTCCCTTTGGAAGGCATTAGATGCACATAAGTTGCCTGAGATTGACTTTGTGGTAGAAGATTTTGACTCCCCTTGACAAAACTATTCTATCTGTCATGATGTGACAGGCTAATAAAACTATTCAGGTGCTAAGTAATAATGATATCTAATATGTTGACAATAAAAGACTGCTAGCTATTGAATTTAAAGCAAGCGGCACACTGCATAGAAAGAGAGACACTGTTGGGTGTAAAGGAGCTCTTAAAATGTATTCTTCTCTGGCTTAGTGAAAAAATTAAATACAGTGGGCTCTCTCACCTGAAGGGGACAGACTTATTTCAGGTACTGTCCAAGAAGCCTGTTACGTCCACAGTGTATAAGGAAAGGCTGACAGCCTTTGTAAAACTCCCAAACTGCTGAGAGCTTTGTGAAATATATGCAGATTTTTTTCTAGATGAACTAGGGAACAACATTACTGATAGGCTTGTATTGTGTTAAAAGACAGAAAAAAATAGTTTTTACATACAATTAGGAATGTTCCAAGCCACAGATATCTAAGAGTTTGAACAAACTTCTGTTCTGGTTTGTCTCAGTATTTTCTTGATTGAGAAATAAGTGTTGAATCACATAAGGGACAGAAAAGTTTTCCAGAGATTCCCATGCTGCTCTGTGAGAGTGATCAGAGGCATCTGATCTTGTCTTGTGAAAACTGTCCGGGTGCCCATGGGTACGGTTCAGTTACTTCTTGGTCAGGTGCTGCTCTTCATACCTCCAAGGATTATTTCAAGGTTTAGAAATGTTCCTGCAGAGTACAGAGAGACCTCACCTCCTGGGTCCAATCCCATGCAACTGTGTAGCTGGTAATCATAAGCTGATCAGATCCCCTTTGGTAAGTAGGTAGTTGGGAAAAAAATCAGCTACTGTCAGAAAACTGCTCTAGAGACTCTTCTGCCCCCAGCTTCTCTGCTGGTTAATTTTTAGCCCATAGTTATTGTATAATAGCTTGTACCTGTTTGTGTCCTTAGGTGAAGTAATCCTCCTTCCTGTGTGGTGCTTACCCAGTTAGAGTTAAGGAGATGATTCATGTGCCTCCTCAGTCTTTCATTGTGAAATGTGTGCAGAGGTCCCCAGCCTGGTGGTCAGCTGAACTGGGAAGTTCACCTGGGACTCAGATTTGTCTGTAGAGCTCAGATCTGGGATCAGCATTAGATGAACTCATTATACTGCTTTGAAACAGTGCTGACAGCATGAAGAATGGATATAGAAGTTTTTCTAATATATATCTGCATGATCAGTATCTCCTGTAACAATACAGTTCCTAGCAGTATTCCTCTCTCTAATACCATTACAAAAATGTCTAATGCTGGATGACCGTAGGAAAATTCTAGTTCTACTGTGATGGTATCTCTCTTACTATTCGTCTTAAAGTTATTCTAAGCCAAATCAATTCAGCTTGATGCATGCTAGCTCTATTATTTCTTTTCAGTGGAAACACTTCATTTGGAAGGTGGGCTAGCACTCTATGATGTTTCATTTCTAGCTTATATACCTGTCTTCCAGTGATAATTACAGCCCCACTGTGCTTTTGTTGTCTTTGTGTATTTAGCTTTCTGTTGCGCATCAGTAACACCTCCATCTTATTATTCTTCTCCTTGCATAGTGTAGAAAGACATTTCTTTTCCTCAGAACATATTTCTCAGCCAGATTAGATGCAATATTTATTTCAGTTCTCTTGCTTAGTGTTAGCATAGTTTTTCTCTTTTGCTTTTTGCCTCTAATATTTCTCTATTTAGTGCTAAATCTCTATTTACCCCATGTTCTTCTACTATAGTTAAAACAGAACTTGAGATTATCTGAATTACTTCCACCTTTTCTCTTCTTTTCTTAGTTTAAGAAACTCTTACCTCATTATATTCCCTTCTCATAGCATGTCTCAACATGCAAGAAAAAAATTAATTTCTTCTTCTAAGTCTCATTAACTGGTGTTCTCTTCTGAAAGTATTTATACATGAGACAAGATATGATTGTCTTTCTGATGTGTACTGGGACTATTGATATGAGAATCCTGCTTTGCTGGATGTGAAGATTATTTTTACACATTCACTTTGCAAAGATGCTACATAAAAGTAACTATTATTTTTCCTGATGAAGTCTTAAGGGACCTTAAAACCTATTCTTCTTATACAGTTAATCTAAAAAAGAAAATCTTATGGAAAAATTGAAGCATATCATACACCCCAGTATCTATACAAGCAATGGGTTTGAACAGATTATCATAAATGTCAGAAATAGCATGGTTTTTCCCCCTACTTCTTAGTTCACAAACAGGTATAATTTGATAGGTCCCAAAGTTTTGTAATGAATGGACAAAGTGCACTGACGAAAATGAAGGTATTTAGTCTTCACTTGGCATTGATTTGATTCCAGAAGCCACATGTCAAACTTCAAGATTTGACTTTACTTGAGGCCATTTTAGACTTCACTTTAAATCATGTCTGGCATTTCAGTGGGTCATAAAGAGTAATAGTTTTCCTTGTCAAAGCATATTTCAAGCAAATCTGAAAAAGATAGTGGTCTTTGAAACAGAAAAATTCAGAGCTGATTTACAGATGCTTGAAAAAATTCTTGTCAGAGGCAAAATGAAATCTGCAATACAGGTAAATATACTAATCACTGATAACTTCTGCTTTATCCTTTCAGGAGATTTCCTCATGAAAGTGCAAATCAGGCCTCAATAATTTATTAGTTTCAGTTTCAGAACTTGGCTAAGTATGGTTCTTATGTGTGCCCTGACCAAACGTGTCTAGAATGATTATGATAAGTTTTTTATGTAGTTTCTCTAATGTGATCTGTGCAAGGGACCAGAGTTGAGCACACAGGTTTCCGGAACATCTTTTAAAAAAGGAGTTGAACACAGGGATGCTTCCTTATGGTCCTTCTCTAATTAAATAGTTTTCAGATAATTTACAAAATTCTTGTTTTCTCTAGTTGCATTTCACATGTTATTGTCTGTTTTGATATTATTGATTTCTGCTAGATTTGGTCTTCAATCTACCGTTTAATTATTGCACTAATGGATGTTCTTCTCTTTCTCTTTTCTCACTCCCTTGTTTTTTTTTTTTTCCTGATTATTTTAATGGGCAATAATTGAAAAAAAAAAGAGATTTTAATTCAATTACAGGCTTTGTATGCAAAATAAATATATAAATAATCCCCTCAGATCTATAAATACAGATTTTTTTTTTTTAATTCCCATTTGATTGACCTGCAGTTCTATTTTAGTTATGGTTTTCTTTTTGTCCTTTTATTTTTGTCCTTGTTTTCAGTATTTTACAATATGCCAGCATGTACAATATGCTTAAGAATTTAATATGTACAGACAAAATTGTAAAAAAGAAACACATCCTTTCATGTCCTTTCCAATAAAATACATCCTATCTAAATATCTAAACTGCTGTCTAGAAAGCTTATTTTTTTCCAATGGAAAATCATGTCATTTCACAGTATAAGTCGCTTTCTCCCAAAATATAACATACAAAAGCATTTAATCTGTGATAAGTGAGGTAAGCAACCTCTGTTTGCAATGCTAGCCTTACAGCTGCAGCAGATCTCAAGAACTATGATTCTTTCCATTAGAATATTTTTGCCTGGGTTTCCAGAGCATGAAAAAATCGAGTCCATTAGTAGAAGCTAGACACCCCAACTAATAATTGACTTAGAACTATTAAATATAAACAAAACTGATAAATCTTCAAAAATCTTTGATTTTCTTCTGAGAGTAGAAGACTTTCAGAGTGATGCTTTAAAATATTTTTTCTGCAAGCATAGCAAATAGGAACTTTTATTAATACAGAAAGACAATTATTGCGTTATCACATTATCTACATGGTGAGCTTCCAGAAACAATTCCCCAGACTTAATCCTTAAAAAACAAACAACCCACAAATTCCATTCTAAAAGGGAATCTTCAGTAAGTAAAAAATAAGGGGGAAAATAAACAGGGAAAAATGGACTTTGACAATCCTCTTCATGAGTCAGCTGTACAGATGGCAGGTAATTTTGTGTCAAAAAACTTCTTTTCCCAGAAAGCTGATAAAATATATTTTATTTTCAACAAACCTTATCTATACAAATATGATCCAATGTTGGTGTGGAAAAAATTACAACTAGTAATTTTTTTTTTTTTAAAAGCAGACTAATTACTTCTGATATAATATGGAACTTGTACAGCCAAACTTTCATCTGGTTACAGATTTTTCTTGATTATGCAGTTTCATTCTTCATTATCTCTCTGCTGGATGAAAGTATTGCTAAAAAGAAGTGATCTGTAAAATGCTGCAGTAGTCCAAAAAATAAATCACTCAGATGAGGAAATGAAGTTGGTTGTATGCTCCATTTGCTACTGTATTTTGTTTGCTGCCTTTGAATATTCCCATCTTTGGCAGTACCTTGTTGGTACTTTTACAATACCACTTGATAGGTAACTATGACTAACAACAGAAGTATAAATGTATAACTTTTGATCCCAGCTAGATAAATGAGCTAAGCATCAAAATTGGTACAATTTCAGCAGAGTTGTCATGTCTCTGGCGAGGCCCAGGCCCCAGAGTGTAAGTACCTCTGGGCTGAAATGCACAGGATCACTGAGTTTTCAAGTGTCGTGCAGAAAAAAGACATTCTACATACCTGAGTGAGGTGATGCTCTCACAGAGTTGTTTAACATTTCACCAAGATCTGTACATTGAAAACCTGTTGAACTGTTGTAAATTTGTCACAGAAGATGTCATACTTAGTACATCAGCACTGCTGAACGCCTTCTCAGGCTGGACAGGTGAAATCTCTGAGTATGTGCACCTTTGACCAAGAGAAGTGGACTGTAATGTGCTGGCTATGTATTTGTGCCAGGCTGGAAACACTGTGCTGTTGATAAACCCCATCCTGAGCAAGGGATTTAACCTCCAGCTCTACCCCTTCATTTCAGACTTTCACCACTGCTGTTTTTGTTGCCTTGTTTGTAAGGAAAGACATTGAGACTATATCTCTGGACCATTTACAGAAGCCTTGGATTTGTTCAGATAGCTAGGCAGTAAAAGTGAATTAGGATTTTCAAGATCCTTGTACCTCTACTGGCTTCAGTAGACTTGTTTCTGGTTTACACAGATGAGAGTGCCATCAACATCAGGTTTTAGACCTTTATGAATCTGTCCTAAAGACAATTTTTCACAGGCTTTCTTAAATGAAGTATACTATCCACGGAAGAAAAGAGAAAACCTCCTAGACTATATTATGTAAAAGTCTTATTTTTACTGAACATTCTTAAATGACTAGAAATTATATCAAATCCAGAGTTAGTTATCTAAGTCACTAGTTCTTTCTTTCTTAATAGTACTAGAAAGAAATCATTTGTACGCAAGAGTAGACAGTAGTTTCAGACAGCAGTTTCAGCTTTCTTCTAGCCTTTGTGCATAACTGTCACTGCAGGCTTAAGTGTCAAGGTAGAAAGCACAATTTCATTTTTGTGATGAAGCCTGTAATATCAGAAAAAAAATCAAATCAGGTTGCTTGCTTTGTAATCCTAAAGGAAAAGCTCTCTTAAGTTGTAAGACAGTTTCAGTGAAAGGCAGAGTATCTTATCAGTGGCTCAGCTATGGGCAAAATGCCCAGTCTTGCATTAAAGACATTTCAAAACCAGAATCAAAGTAGTTCAGCTGGTTTCCCTCAAGCTATATGGATGAATACTGTGAGCTAGGTTCTGATCTCAGTTTCATGAGCATAGCTGGGTAACTTGTCAGTTTTTCGGGAGGCCTATCTTGATGTGGCTGCTGTCAGATTCTGGCATCCTGGTATAAATCCCCAGCTGCTCTATTTCTGGAGACTTCTTGTTCAAGTGGGCTGCACTAGAATATGCTGATGGATTTCTGTTGGTGCTAGTTTTGTTCCTAGGTATTTCTCTAATCCTATCTCATTACACTTCTTTCTGCATGAAACCACCTGCTTGTTTAATATGCTTCAGGCTAACAACACTGGATTGTAATTCTTAGTCAGCATGGACTACATCTCAAAAACCTTTCACCTGCCCAAGGGCTGAGTGAGTAACTGTTGTTGTGCTGTTGTGCTTTCACCAGAGGAAGAAATGTTTTCTACTATTTTACTATTTACCATTGCTTCTTTCAAGATGTAGTTGTACCTCTGGGTCTGGAATTTACAGTATTTTTGGTGCTGGAATCGAAGAAATAGAAACATTAGGCTGTTTGCATAATATCTTGTCTTTTCATGTGAAGAGTTGTTTTGGAGGTGTGATCTTTGGTTCCTAAATCTCAGCATGTTTAAATTTCACAATAGATTTATTGCTGTAGAGGTAGTGACATTGTGAACTGCAAATAACTGTTAATTTGAAATCTTGCCTTTTTTTTCACTCTGCATTGGTTTAGATCATTAAACCCTGGAGTTTTCTGTTTGCAAGCCAAGTTTAAAAGATCCCAGATTACAGAGTCCAAAACAAACTGTTGTCATTGTGCTTGAACATATCAGTAGAGTTCTAATGATCATTGAAATTGTTTGACCATTTAAAGTTCATAGAGGGCATTGTCATTCATTACGGCTTAGCAAAGGAACCATGTTGTAGTACATAGATCGGTGGCCTGTGGATTCAGCTAATGTCTTTTTTAGAGACTTTTATAGCTGTCATATTTCAAATGGATGTTTTATGGCACTTTTTTTGGTGAGATCTCATATGTATGATTTAAGCA
>VXAL01019886.1:39379-79412 GCA_013399475.1 Chauna torquata | reverse complement strand
TTTTTTAAAGATCCAAACCTAGTAAATGATCTCTTTGTTCTATTCTTGCAGAACTTTTACCCTGTCAGCTTCTAATGCCCTGTCAGGGTAAGATAAAAGAAGAAAAAGATGGCTGCGTTTTATAGGGCAAGGTCTGTCCAGATGATCTGTTTTTAGCAATTAGCCTACTTGCACCTACAGATAGCCATGCTGGTATCTCCTCCCAGTTTAATACATACAAAGAAACATGACCTAGGATATAACAAAAGAATATTATGAGACAAAGAAACAGTCTGCTCATAAAATCAAACAAATTCCCAAGAGTAAAAGACATTCTCCAAATCTTCCCAGAATTGCTTTGGGAATACATTTTTCAATGATTAAAGGTTTGAAATTAATAACAATGCAGTGCATGTGCCACTTCATGAATGCAAATAGCTTTACATTCTACAGTGTCTCAAACTGCAGCTTCTTCACGTATCTGTCTCGGCTTTGTGGTTTTCTATTTATTCTACACTGCTTGATGAGCTGTCCCTTAGACCAATGGCAGGTGGGTACTTGCTTGAACAAGGTTTAGGATCATTAATCATCATTCAGCAGGTGGAGAAAGCACTATACATTTCCATTCATCCTTGGTAACGTTAGTTAGATACTCTACTCACATCAGAGTTTGCTGGAATGCATGCAATAGACTACAGTGGTAAGGGAGATGCAGAGCAACTCTGTATGAGGACACTCGGATCCTCATGTGAAGAAAAAATATGTTCAGTGTTCGTTTGCAAAGCCCTTAATTCAAAACCTTAATTCAAAACCTTAACTCAGAATGAAAAGGGTCACCAGATAACATTCTGTCATAAGCATGTGACACTTGTACTGCAGCTCTGAACTGCTTATAAGTTATATGAGTGAATTCTGACCTAATTATCCCATTTATTTCACTTTTAAAGTCTCATTAGGAATAAATTTTGTCCTTAGCAAGTAGGTGTTGAAAAATGTCCTATTACATTTTTATTTGAAGATCCCGTGCAATAATGAGACAATAGTTATACCTCATCATCAGCTTTAACTATACTCTATTTCATACTACAAATTCCTAGAACAGCAGAAATAGCCGTGGAGTTTTGGGACTCTTTGGCGTGCTCTTGTGATATGTAAGCAGTCATGAAACGTTTTCAGGTTATTCTTGTGGGACTTTTGGTTGGCTGATATGAAATGGAGACAATGAAAATTTCATCTGTGTGCAGTTATTAATGAACACTAAGTCAATACTTGCCAATATGGGTGAGTTTATTTACTGAAAAGGAGGTTCTGATGTATAAACACTAAAATACTCATCTGAAAATATTTCTTGATCTGCTCCTAAGGAATATTAAAAGAAGAAGATATCCATGCAACAGGGCAATCTGCTTTGTTCAGAGGTTCTTTTCTAATTCTGGAACCTAATCAGTCAATGCAGTGATTGGCTCAACCTAAACAAAGTTATTGAATTCCCATGCACTGTTTATGCAAATATGGTGTTTCTTAAAATATGCTAACAGTATATTCATTTAGAGAACATCAGTTTTGTGCCAGGAGCTAAGCTAAAGGGAATTTCATGATAAAATATCTCACAGAAGGCTTTTCGTAGCTGAATTTTACGTGATTATGTGGTTCTGTGGTTGCATAATCTTGTTTCTAGTATATGAGAAACATATATATTTCTCATATATAAAAAAATCTTAACTGGGGAATTGATTGCAGCTTAAATTGTATTTCCTACTGCATTTCACAGGGCCACAGGTTTGAGTACATTACTCTGCCGTGGGCTCGATTTAAGCTAGTGCAATACCTTTTTCAATTTTCATTATGATCTTTGCCATGAAAAACAGATTTGTCAAGAGAACAGATTTATGTCATGTCAGTTTGTGTCCCTCCTACAAATTGTGATAGGAACAAATGACCAAATTTGAACAACCCAATACATTATGCGCAGTGTGCCAACTTGGTATGCCATTTTAGCTTCTACCATGGCTCTTCATTGGCTAGATATTTTATTGTCACCTACCTATTAATTACAGCTTGAATGGTGATTTATTAAATCAGAAAGAAGCACATTGAAAAGTTTGTGCCATAGAACACAAAATTTTAATTCAGGGATTAGGAATATATTATCTTTAAAATAAGGAGTGGGATCAGGAAATAGCATGATCAATCCATTTCTCAAAATTAAGCATGTTTAAAAAGGATGCTAAATGACAATTCATAGGAGGGATGAGTAGATGATGACAGATTTCCCCCCAAACTCAGATACTCCCATCTAATTACCTGTGAATGACTGGGATAAGCAAATTGCTATACTGTTAACATTCAGAATTAATATGGTGTAATCAAGGGGGTAGAGTGAGAAAGGATGTCTGAGCAAAATGTAGAGGTGACTAGTAAGATGAGATAAATTAGACGCCTTAATGGCCAGATGTATAGGCAAAGAGGCAAAGGTGGACATTAGACCATGTAGGTGGGGTCTGGAGCAGAAAGAGTGACCCTAGTCCACCTGTTGGCAGGGGACAGAAATGAGCTTTTAGACCTGTTTTTCTGGAATATGTGTGCATTTTGTGTTGGTCTTTCATCTCTGCCCAGATAAGTATCTAACCCTGGGCTGCCTTCTGTCCATTTGACAAATGACTTCTGTTGCAGGTTGCAAAATGGTTCAGCTTTAACTGAAATGATGAAACTTATTGTCCTTCGGGCTATGCCATCATATAGTAGTTATGACACTCTCCTGGTTTATGCATGATGTAGCTTCATGAGCCTAGATATGAAGAAAATCTTCAATGGAAAATTTAGATTTAAATTTACGTGGGATTATTGCACTAACTTACATTGAACTGATCTTAAACTCTGATGAGGAAATTAATTTTGATGGCAGTAGTCTAATAGCTTGGGCAAACAGAGAAGGTGCTATTTAAGGCACTCATGGTGGCTTTAAAGTTTTAGACAGACAAAAATGGGAGGAACAATCTTCCTCCCCAGGTCAACTGCCAGTGAGGAGGTGAATTAGGTGTTCTCAATCTTAGTGACTCATGCTCGTCATTTATCTTCACCTCAAGAAGTGTTTTTTATAACTATATCATTGAGTTTAATGTCCATAGAGATGATCAAAGAATCAAGTTATTCTGAGTAAATAATTCTTCTAATATAGCATAAATTAAATGGAGTTCTAGTATACATCTATTTGAAGGTCTTCACTGACAAAAATATATTGGTAATAGCTGTTTGTTCTTTCTTCCACATTCCTTAGTTATGCTGGGAAAACTTTTACATCCAGAACAAGTCTAAATTAGCAAAGAGCTGATCCTCATGTAAGTTATTTGCTGACGTGCTAGTTTAACCTCCTTTTGGCTTCATGGTATCTAAGTGTTTGGAAAAATGAGAGAATACAGTGTGTACATATATACAGGATATATATGTTTATGTATGTACATAGTGTATGTATTATATATATATATACACACACACTACTTGCCTTCTTGCTCTCAATGGCTCTGTTGTATAGGATATTTCTGGAGTCTGGTTGAAGAATCAAAGTAGGAACAAACAGCTATGTTGGAGTTTCCGTCTGCTGGTTATTCAAAAGATACTATTATATGAACTTTTTTCTAAGCTGCTTCTCCTAGCTACTTACTATTCTCCAAAGGATTAGACTCCTGTAAAGTTCTTTTCTGCCTCTTTTCCATCATACTTGAAACTGATAGGGTGTACTGCCAGCCTCCCTGATTCCGTATTACCTCAGATCGGTAGACAGGGCTTTGGCAACTGAGATTTGACAGAAGAGCTCTTCATTCTTATATAGAATCACAGAGCATGCTATAGGATATACTTTCTGCCACATTATACATTGATCCTGAAATCAATCCTTTCTGTCTTGCACAGTTCTTGCTCCTGAAGCGTCACCCCAAAAAAATCTGTGATAGAGTACAAATAAATGGATAACTAGGAGCTTGCAGGTCTTGCCACAAAACCATCTGCTTCTTAGAAGCACTCAACATTTTTTAGGATTTTTTACATTTGTATGTCCAACTACTGCCAAGTCAGATAGAGAAAAAGTTAGTGAAAGAGAGTTTTGATAGTTTTTTTATTTCTTAGACATTTTATGAAAGCCTGACATTTGGGTTCAAATGGAAGGAAACAGCTACATTAATGCCTAACAAGTAGTAATTGCAGGAGTTAGGGTAACTATTATAATCCAGATGGAAATATTGCATATGGCTATTAGTAATTACCAAATGTGAGGCAAAAAAAAAAAAAAAAAAAAAGAGCAATTTTTNAAAAAAAAAAAGTGCAATTATTTGGCCTGCAAATGTGTTTTTGGATTATCCTTATTATCCAATATCATTGAGATATTATGAAACCATGTAATTAAACCAGAGAATCCTGATATGTTAAACACAGGCAGATAAGTAACTGAAAAATGAGGTGTGGTTTAACTGTCTGAAAAATGTAAATGTAGCTAATGAGAAAATTACATTATTTCCACTATTTATAAACTGCAATGTAGATGTAATACAAAGCATTGCAGCAAAAATACAAGGGGAATATTTAATAATTAGATAAAATGTAAAATATGGAAGACTACTAAATTTGCATTCCATTGGACAGTTGCTCAGTGGGTGAATAAACTCAGTGCCTGACTACTAAAGATTTAGATAGCTTGTTACATGCTTTGCCCAGCTATGGCACACTTTAAAAAGAAACTGCTTCCCTGTAGATTTGAAGGGCTGACTTGTAATATTTGAACTCAGTAATTTGCCTTAACCTGTAAGAAACAGAAAAAAAAATAAGATGTGATAACCCTTAAGCTGTATGCCTCCTTTGAGTGGAAGAGATGTAGAATAATTGCTTCTCAGCCTCCTTGGGCAAAGCAAGATTTTACACTAGTCTGGGGAATGTGCTTTCACGATTACTCCCATTGATGGTGTAAGTGCTGTGTACTCTGAATGCTTTCTCAGGTAATATTTTCACAGCTGCTATTTCAGCTTTCCATTTTGACCAAAGAAATGTTCAGGTCTTGTCCTCTAGACTTTGTGATCACTGTTCTAGGAAGCCAGTCCTACCTTTCCTAACTGAATCGGTAAATATTTTGCAAAGTGGAAAGGCCTTACCAGAGGTAACACCATGCAGATATTAAATAAAACTTTTAGGTATTACTTTTTAATGAAAGGTCTACTAGGGCTGTTAATATCTACATCACAGTCTTTGGTAAGCCTGTATATTGTCTGGAAATTTAACAGTCTGAAGTATGCATTTTTGAGAAGTAATGTGGAACCAGCAGAGTTAGCAACCGCAGTGTATCTTGGAAGGGAAGCAGTGGGGATTTCAAACCCAAATTCAAGATTAGTCTCCATTGGCATACATATCTGTGAGATGTACGTGAAGTAATCCTTTCAGTGTATACCTGTCACACTCCAATTTATACATACTGAGAAAAAAGGACACACCTTGTTTAACTGGTTTTATATGTGAACATGGAATCTCTTAAAACTAAAAAGCAGAATAAAGTATGCACAGATAATCTTCCTTTTGATGGCTAAATGCATATGTACTAGATCAGAACCTTACTCTATGGGCTAAAGAAATCCCTTCATTAAAAAGATGGAATTACAACAGGGATGAATTCTGCTATGTGCTTTTTGTTCTGTGTAGACTGTTCTGGTTCATTCTATCAAAATGTGTAATTTCTAACATGAAGGTGAATGCAGTGTTAAAATTTCTCATTGCACAAGATACGAGCCAAAAAGCAGATACAGATGATTAGATGATGGATCCAAAAGTAATTAGGCTGGCAACACCTTCACTGCACCTGGACTGGAATGGATTCACCTTCAGTCTTGTCAGCCGGCCTCACAGTGGGCTCGGGTGCTGTGCCTTCTCCTCCCTTACTCCCCCAAGCATCAGACTTCAAACGAACATGATGTAGACCCTTAATGGAATTATCTCACATGTTCTAACAAATCTCTAAAGCCATATAGTACATGCAATTGCACGATTTACCCTCTTTCCCCCACAGCCTATACATCGTTCATCATTATAAGAGACTGCTTGTTTCTATCCTTGGTATTTTTAAAAAATTTTACGTAGCTATAGATAAACATAGCCATAGATCAATATCAACTCACCATAGAGAAATATTTGCTGTGGAAAAGTGTAACATTCACTTTGATTTTAGAGTAGTAGATGAAAAGCAACTTTTTATCTGAGATAAACCTGGTGTGCTTGAAGTAGGAGGCTGCCTTCTGGCTTCTTTGGTGACAACCACTTTTCAGAGCCTGAGAAAGGATCTTTGTGAACTGCTGTACCAAAGTCTTCAGAGTGCCAAAGTCAAGGATGATGTATCTGAACATATTGTAGACCTTATCTAGGAGTTCAGACCTGGGGAGAGCAAAGAACAGAAATACCTCAACATTTTCACAGAAGTTGCTTGCCAGTTCTTGGGATGTTCTCACTTATTCCTTAATATCCTCATTTGACTGGCATCATCGTTTCAAATATGTGCTTTTATACTGATATTTTTGCTCATTGTACATCTTTCCAATTTTCATTAATTTTAAAGGTAGTTAAACATGCACAGTGAAAAAAAAAGTTTAACACCGATCTGGAAGCACCTAAGGATAAGAAAGCTGTTAGCAGCCTATTCGGCACCAAGCATGTCTTCACATACATGAGCTGTCTACAGGGACAGATCCCATTTTGGCATTCGAGTGATTCACACTGTCAAACAAGTAAATCACAGTGTTACACATTAAAACCTTATCACAATGATAGGAAAACTGCTATCAGTTCATCTAGCAGCTTTGGTAGTACGAAAGCAATGAGTGAAGAAATATTTCAGTCTGTCTTATCTCCCCTTAGTAATCAAGTCCAGAGTGTTCAAACAGAAGGACTGATCTTTGCAGTAAAGATGAGTGTTTTTTTTTTTAACTGTTGACAGAAGAGCAAATATTATGACTGTTTCAAGATTAAAGAGAAAATCTCTCTAAAGATGTACTCAATTTGAATGAAATGGCACTGACTCATAGTGATACATTGAAAGAATAATGACCACATAATGTGATTTTCACTGTGCAAAGTTCAAAGAAAGAAAGAAAGATGAAGTGGAAACTTAGCTGGAAATGGAATTTAAACCCTTTTTACTTTTGAAATGATTCTTGCTTGCAGAAATTCCTTTGTTAGTCGTAATAAGTTTTGATTAAATATTTGTCATATAGAAAGTCTAAAAATTAATAAAGACTGTGAGAATCATGTTGCACACAGCGTGCACGGAGATCTGTCAGTGAATTATCCCTTCTGTATCTCTTTGAGGAGGGACAACTGTATCTGAATCCATCAGGAAGGCAGAGTATGGCTTTCGGATTTTGTTGCCATATCCTTAAAGTCCTGATGCAAGTGAGAGTACCTTGAAATGCCTGGTGGTATAGAGCCTAAGGAACTGGTGCTGCAAGATATCACACTTTGTTTCCCACTCTTGATGTGTTTTTAATTCCACCAATGTCAGTCTTCTGTGGAGAGAGAGACTTTTGAAACAGAAACTGCAGGAAAGTTGGCTAAGAGCTCTACCCTGCTACACATGGAGAGAGAGGAGTTGATTGAGGAAACAAAAGTAGCATTGTATAAACGCTGCATTTATGTGGTATGATTTGATAAATGCTGAAAAATACTACCAAAGTATAGCTGTACTAAAACTCTTACTTTTCAAAAGTATAAGAGTATTCTTCAATATTTGATAATGATTACCTTAAAACATTGCTATTTAATTATGTCTGCCAGGCCATTGAAAAAGTAGCACCTACAGTACATTATCTCAGTAAATTACTAGAAGATGCCAATTCCCTTTGCTAACAGTGCACACTATTCCCTCTTCAAGCAAATCTGCACATACTGCATTATGCATAAAATGTAATGTGAAACAAAACTGAGCCTGGGTTAAGCTGCTGGCTCAAAATAGCATAAATACATAAAAATGTCAAAGTCCTGGAAAATTTGATTTATGTTTTCCACCTCAGGCAAATATCAGCTAGACATATAGTTTTCAAATTTTTGTCTTTCTCTGCAGGGAATATTATTTTAGTTGCTAAGGAACTACTAACTGAGAATATATGGCACTGAAGAAGATTTAGCCATTTCTTATTAGCTCATAAAAACAATCACGTTATTTTGATCATTTTGCTGCAGTGGGAATCTTGAAAAGTACTTAATTTTATTTAAGCAATTACATTGCCAGTTGCATGAAATATATACATATTTCTACAAGCAGAATGTAGAAGGTAGAAAATAAGGACCACAACTTTTTATATTTACAAAGCTTCGAAACTGGGGAAAGTTTACATTTACAGAAAAGTGTTACAATACTGTAAAAAAAAACAAACAAACTGATTTTTAATGTCCTACTCATTCAGTAAAATCCTTACTGCAGTAAATAGGCCAAGTGCATTTGCTATATTTCTCTGTGAAAACAGCAATGTCATGAGACAGGGCCATGAGAGGCTCCAGTGGGGCTTCCTGTCACCATGGCCTTTAAGCCAAGTGCTCCACGCTGGGCACCATGGAGCCACCGTGGTGCCACCGTGGAGCCACCATGGAGGCACCGTGGCCAGTGGCCTGGCTGTGCCTTCCCCAGCCAGGCACTGCTGCCAGATCCTGCCAGGGGCACAGCCCTGTGCCCTAGCTCACCCACATAGGGTAGCGGGTGGAGGGGGTGGTAGAGATATATGAAGTTATGAATGTACCAGGCAGGTCAAAAGGCAATATACAATTGCTTTTTGTATAATATGCTAACTGGGGAACAAAAATGAAATGATTAGGAGTTTTGAAACAAAGGGAAATACTTGTGTAACACTGTATATATAAATCCCAGGACTCATTGTCCTAGGATCATGGCTTGAAAAAATAATCCAAAAAATGTCATTAAACACAAAGGTGGGTCTACAGTTTTTGACTCTGCATGTTTCGGAGTAGTTTCCTGGACGCAGAAGGAGCAATCTTAAGAGAAGTATAATTTGTGCTTGCCTTATCTTTTTTCATAGCAGCTGCTGTTGGCTACTTACAGACACACCACCACTATGGTCTACCCATTATGTCCTTCCTTATGTTCTTACTGTCAGATAATGCTGAAAAGCCAAAAGTTTAAATGATTTTCCGTCATTTTCTACCGAAAAGATCAACCACAGTCAAATGGCTTGTGACATGAGTTAAACTGAGGACAGGGGAAAAAGTCATACTTTGAATGGAGAAAAGAAAAAGTATTTAGGTGATTTATGTGACGAATCTGTTAGGACAGACCCCAAGTGATAAATAAATAAATAATAAAAGATAAGTAGTTTGAATGTCAGCAAAGAAGATTCAGGTTAGATATTGGAATAAAACTCTTAACATTTAGAATAAACCAATGGCTTAGATTCCCTGGTGACAGTAAGCAATCTCCATGCCTGGAGAACTTTTGGAAAAGGTTAGACAAACATCTGCCAGCACTAACCTGGCTACAATTGTTTGTGCATTAGGGCAAGAAGCTGTGCTGATCAATCAGCCTATGGTCTGCAAAATATGAAAAGTTGATACATGAAATGATTGTAACATGACAACAAAACCCATACAAACCCCTTCTATTACACACAAGTAAAAAAAAAATCAAAATATGAATAGCAGTCAAAGATTTTGCTTCATTTTTATTTTTCTGTAAATGAAAACATACATTATACAAGATGATCCATAGATTTATTTTTTTCTCAAGATGTTCAGGTTAGAAACATGATTAGATGAGCCAAATAATCTCTGAAGACCTTTACAAGTGTATTGTTGTGTAATGTGCTCCCTTCTCTATAGTCTGTGGAGGCATATGGTCAAATCCAGCAGGGGATGCAGCTGCCGCTCACCCTTCTGTAACTGCCTGTCATTCTCCCTTGACAATAAAATGAGACAGAAGTAATGATGTGCTGATCATTGGCACCTAGATACATGTAAGTTTTGGATGCAAAGGGCATGTGAGGTATGCTGCAGGTTGGTCTGTAGTTTTTCTGGTGGGTAGCTGGAGGGATGTGTGTTTAGGATACACTAGATAGCTTGAGCAGGATAATTCTTTTCCAAGGGAAGAAAATTTATGGGTATTACTATTTATGTTATATTATAAGCATTTTGTTATTAATTTAAAACATACATAAACTGCATAGGCATCTGATGAAGTGGAAGGAACAACTTAGGGTAATTAAGTGCACCCAATGAAAAGCCATATTCCCAGTGGAACAACAATATGCAGAGTTTGCCTGCCAAGTACAAGGAAAAAGCTAGCTGGGAAAATTGAGAACATGCAGGTAGATCTTGGTACAGAAGTTAACAATTTGAATTTTCAATAAAATATAAATGGGAAAAAAAAGTTTCTTTTCCCAGCCAATTCCAGTCTTGTGTATGTGAGAGACAATACAAAAAATTCCAATAGGGAATGTGAAGAAAAAGCCCCCAGTAAATAAGGAAATAAGTTACTCTTTTTCTTGAAGCTATACTTTAACTTTATTCCAACCAATCTATATGCATTGTTAATATGTTCAGTTCATAAACTGGATAATAGAAATGACCTTTACAAAGGGCAGTTGTGAGTACATGATTTTGCTCACTGGAAGTTTATGCCACATTTTAGCTCAGTGCGGGAGTTACTAATATGCTGTACCCACCATAGTCAGTTTAATTACTGTCCCTTGGAAATAAGGGGAAAAAAAACAGTTTTTGTGGAATTACAGTTAGAACAGTGTGTACAATTTCTGCTGTTGGATGCCTTTGTGATGTTCACTGACAATTAAATTAGATTTTAATCGGAGATGGAAACAATTATCAGAATTTATTTTTGATTTGTGTTACAAATAGTTTCAAACACTGCTGTCAAGCCATCATCTGTGTTGTGGGACTAACAGAGAATATATAATGTACAGAGTAAGTGTTCAGCAAATAAAAAGAATTTTGCAAAGGCTTTCAGAAAGTTTAGCCTTTTGGCTTTTTGGCCCCCAAAACTCCTCTCCCACCTTTCCTCTGAATAAGTTAGAAACCGTCCCCAAGCTCCACACTCTTCTGTGCCCTTTCTGTGCCCAGCTGGGCTCCCTCAGGCCAGTGAGACAACGTGAAGGCAAGTGATGTGGGCTGTGCCAATGGATTAATGTCCCTTTGCTTGGACAATTTTCCTGTAAACCAGATGCAGCTGCTTTTTTTTTTCTTTTTTTTCCCACCAGGTTATTCAAAAAAGCATATCACAGGAAAAATGACAGTTCTCCAGTTATGTTTTTATTATGGATTCAGATCACTTAAGCTACATTTGGGACTATTAAGTTAAATTTTCATATTCAACACAGTGACTAAATCAGCAGGCATTCTGGAATACAAAGTGAGTGATATACTCCATAACAAAAATAAATGGTTTCACAATGATTTGCATGTTTACAGCAATAACAGTGGCTAATGTGCAATAAAGTGAAATTTCAATAAAAATGAGTTAATTAAGTCCTATTTTAATGCTAAGAAATAGAAATAAACATCATGCATGGCTGATTGCCTGCAAGATGACATATAAGAGCATAATACTCTGTTATGATAATGAAGCAAAACCCAAAATAACAGACTACTGTTCACCATTGCATATGGCATTGTGTGTACAGTGTCAGCATGTGGGAGAAAGCTGCAGATCTTGTGAATAAGGTCTTATTAACTGAAGAAAAACCTTCTCTACTTTGCAGTTCCAAAATGCATCACAGCACTGAAAATGACTTTTGTGTGTGTGTGTGGAGTGAAAGGAAACAGTTTCTCAGTGTCCGTATTGAACCACATACTTCTGGTCAGGGTGCTTCTCTCTCTCTTTTTTCTTTTCTTTCTTTCTTTCTTTCTTTTTTTTTTTTTTGATAATGGGTAAAGAAGAGAGTTCTAAAGAAAATACAAATATGAAATAATTCTTTGTTCCTTTCTATCTCACAAGTCTTTCCGTGACATAACCTTAAATGAGGTTATGTGCATTTGTCCTCTACTTGCAGTTTTATTACTTTTTGCTTTTATTCTGAATGCAAAGTCGGTATCTTTTGGATGCTTTTGACAACAGTATGCTACTGGAAGATGAAAACGTTACAAAGTCAGCTTCAGAGGTTCATTGCTTTACCTGACACAAGTTGATATCAGTCATTGGAAAATCATGGCATTTCTTTGGACTTGGACTGGTGTGGTGATCCGCTTGTAGTCATGATATCACAGGATGATAGGCTAAATGTAAACCATATGCAGACTCTTTTTAAGACATTGGAAAAACTTTTTCTTATCTTGGTCTATGCTCTGGATCAGCTTCTCAACTGATGTAAATTGAAATAGTTCTGTTGAAGTCAGCTGAGTTAGTGGGGCTGTACAGGATTATGTTCCTAAAACATTTACCAAATTATTGCACCAGCTTTGAAATTCCAGATGCGATAGGAATGCCATTCATCAAATGTAGTATAGTGACTTCCTCTCAAAGCAGTTCTACTGACTTCAGGGTCAGGTCTGCTTGAAGAGCGAAGCATGAGTAAAAGAATCGTGATTCAGCTTTTAAAGCATCAAGATGAATAAAAACAAAAATGCACAAATGCAAAGAAAAGTCATATAAATTCTCGGCAGTTGTGATCCCTTGACTAACTGACAGCTGCTGAATACCAATGGGGGATTCCTACATGCAAGCAAAAATATCAGGTAGTGATTAAACAGACTGTGTTGCTGGAACTACACAACACTAAGCATACTGCTGAAACCACATTCATAGGATCATCAGGGTGATTCTGATCCTATTTAAACTATTCGCTGTTTCACAGAATTCACAGAATTCACAGAATCGTCTAGGTTGGAAGAGACCTCCAAGATCATCTAGTCCAACCTCTATCCTAAGACTAACAAGACCTCCACTAAACCATATCACTAAGGGCTACATCTAAACATCTTTTAAAGACCTCCAGGGATGGCGACTCAACCACTTCCCTGGGCAGTCCATTCCAATGCCTAACAACCCTTTCAGTAAAGAAGTTCTTCCTAATATCCAACCTAAACCTCCCCTGGTGCAACTTTAGCCCATTCCCCCTCGTCCTGTCCCCGGGCACGTGGGAGAATAGACCAACCCCCTCCTCTCTACAGCCTCCTTTAAGGTACCTATAGAGAGCGATGAGGTCTCCCCTGAGAGGAGGTTTGTTTGATATAATCTTTTTTTTCTGCAAACGTGTCCAAATGGCTGTTGCACAAAGTATCCTCTATGTAGTTTATTTTTAGTCACAAATTATAGTCTTAAACTGATCATAAAACTAGGCTTATTGCTAAAGTTTACTTATATATTTATTGTTAAAAAGTATTTCTGCTTATCAGTCAATCTTATAAAACAATATAAGTATTTATAAACACTGATAGAAGTTAAAAAAATCTGCTGGATTCTTTTAAAAAAGAATTTGGATTTTAGTAATCAAGTACATTCAGATAGATCTTTCCTAGCAAAGCAGAATAGTTTTTTCCAGTAGCAATAGTGTGCTAAATGCATACACATTATCAGCCTTGTTTTCTTTTAAATACTCTCTAGCTCCTTGTTTTTAAGATCATTCTACTATGAGTTTTGTTTCTGGACTTGGGTTCCAGACAGAAGTTGCTTTGGCTTTTAGATAATCTAGGGATGTGTGAAACAGCTTTGCTGCTTTTGAGTTCTTTGCCAGAAAGCACTCTCCTTCTGGATGCTTTGTGAGATTGTGGCTTTCGCACATCTATATGTGTATGTGTGACTTTCATCAGCAGAGCAAGGCGTACACACACAGTTCTGTAATACTGAGGAGACTGGAGTGATTAAATATATTGACTAAATACAGGTACACCTGGATGGCATTAGGCATCTGAATGACAAACAAGTGCATGGTGACAGCAACAGAAATAGAAAATGGAGTATGGGTGAGAAAAATCTGGAGGTAAAGAGTTAAGTTTAAATTCACCAGTCTGTCCGAGCATGTGTCTTCTGCAGTTTTTGTTCTGTTCTGAAATTCTAAATACAGGCAGCCAAGTGACAAAGATAAAGGAACAGAAAGTCACATTCATCCAATACTAAAATTTGTTAAGATAAGGAAAGAAGCATTATCTCTAAAGCCGCCCTGTTTCAATCCTTGATTTGTTGTATAGCTTTTACTTAGCACCTTTTCCAACTAAGCCTGGTTTCTGGAGGCAGATGGAAAGCAGCAGCACACACATGCTAGCAAATTTAGCAGGCTTGCCAACGTTTTGTTGAAAATAACTAAACTTTGTAGTTGAAGGCACTAGTATTGGTGTGATTTTGCAGCTCAGGCTCACAGCTAGCCTTCACTTTTTGTGCTTTCGAAGGCTACTAATGAGACAGAGAACGTTTCTGTGGAAAGTAAATACAGTGCAGATACACTGTCTACTTGACCTATGGTCAAAGATTTTTTTGAAAATCAGTGTGTAGTTTATTTTCTTCTGTTCGATTTCTTTCTTTTCTGAAAAAAAAAGGATTCTTTTTATTTCAGCAAAAGAAAGAATTTCTGATATGCAAATATTTTATTTTTGTGTATTTTTGGGTTGATCAAAAAGGCGTTCTCTGGTACCAACCAGAGACGCTTAAAAATAGCAATTAAAAAGTTTATCCTGTGATTTGTTTCAAATCTGAAATGATCCCATACTACTCTGACTAAATAATAAGCAAGAGGATATCTTGGAGTTCTAGGGACTGAGGGGATCCTGGAGAATGGCAGCCTCGGTTACTTCAGTTACAGAATATTTAAAATTCAGAAAGAGGTACAGGAACAAGTTAAACTGGAATCTCTGTGCCTGTGATCGGTGTCAGTCAGTTGTACTTCCAGAGTCCCTTTTTGAATGCTGATAAGCTGCAGTGTGCTGTTGTTGTCCATTGCGTTGTCAGAGTTATACACCAATTACATGTTAAAGGTATTCTCAAAGCAAGTGTGCAACTTGTTGATTTTTGGCTTTGCTACTCCCAAGAAGCCAGAAAGAGGGAGGTAAGTAAGGGGGGTATGTCTGAATCAAAGTCCTTTGTTTTCAGAATGAAAAAAAAAAGGAGAATTATTGTTTCACAAAGAAGAGAGAGAGTTTAACTTAGCATGCTGTGAAGCATTTAATCTTCAGCATTTGTGCAGAGAGCCAAATTAATGTTTAGAGTGTAGTTTCAGCATCCCTCCCCCTCCCTTATGCGGTCTGTGTCCTGGCACAGTGCCTCCACCCCGAGAGCTGGATGGCAGCAGAATCCTGCCTTACCTTCTCCTCACTAGTTTGAGAATCTGACCACAGAGAAAAAAAAAAATCAGAGCCAAGACTTCCAATGAAGTTAACAGAAAGTCATTATTTTTCTTACTTAAGGCAGCTGAAGACAAGTTTTTGGGTACATTGGCATTCACCAAAAATGTTGTATCTGGCCCTAACTTCAGTGCAGCTGTCACAACTATCAGAAACATTTCCCTCTAGAGGCAAAGGATCCCTGACTTGCTTGTTGCTGTGATTCCCGCTTATAGTGAGAGCAGCAGTCGGCCAAGGGCACACCATGTCTTTAGGCATTAACATGTTCCCATCCATGCTTCAGTGGGACAGAGGCAGAGGAAAACAACAATATTCCACAACATCTTGAGAGGATAGTCATCTCCACTGGCTTGTGCTGGGGAGCAGGCTGAGTACTGTGTCCATTCCAGCCTCTGCACTGGTGACCAGCTTCTGGTAGGAGGGAAAAGAAACTTCACGGTGTCCCCATCTGCTCAGCCTCTATCCAGGCTGTGGTCAAATGGGAGTGGAGCAATCTCAGTTTTCTCCTTCCCTCCAAATCTGCATCTGTAAAAGGCCTAATCATAATCTTAAGGGGCGTGTTACTTGGCCAGGAGGAAAACAAAATAAAATTTACTTTACTTTAGGCTGTGAAGGTTGAATTTTGTATAACATTTTCCTGTGTATGTAATTAATATGCCTCCTAGGGAAGTGCAGCTGGGAATTTCTACACAGAAAACTCTCTGTAAGACACACAGGGTTCAGATATGCTAATCTAATTCAGAATTTAATGCTCAACCTTAGATAAATTGATAATTATAGCTGTATAAAGAACACATCTCTAATTGGGTATGAATGTCCTAACTGCTATGTGAGATACAGAGTACTGCCGAGTTTTAATTTCCAGTAGAAACAGCTATGGCTATGAATTCCTACCATGAAAATTTCAGTGGTACTGAGTATATATTTTTAATGAACCCAGTAGTAATCCAGACAACAGGAATTCATAGGCTTAATCCCGTTCAGTAACTACATTCAGTGAGGGTTGTGAAGATTTTAGTTTGTCATCCTGCTATATTAAAGGAAGCAATGGAGAGTTTGGAAAAAATTGTCAGTTCACCGTATCACAGTTAGGTTGGTGGTTTCTGCCTTTTTAGACTGATTAGGTAGCAAAAGCCCCAGTTCTGCTGCCAGTTCAATGTGGCTGGTTGTGCTTGCTCAAATAGTCCTGGGAGTGCTCAGTAGCTCTGACTAATGTGCTCAGCGCAGCACGAAGTTACTGGTAAATGAGCACTTTGATGCTGGAGACTTGTTTTCAGGCTTCTGGCTGTATGTTGGCATAAGAGGCAGTTTTTTAAAGGTCTTTATGTAATCAAAAATTGCAGGTAAACAGATAACACCGCCTACAAATTAGGTTCCTTTTTTCAATATATGGGAGTGCCACATTGAGTTAGACAAGTTTTGGAAATCCCAATAACTGTCTATCTGTATTTCTAGTTATGTACCTGATTTTGCATATCTGGCCCAAAAATTAGGGAAAAAAACATCAAACGTATTCCGGGGGAACAACTGTTTTTATCAGAACTCCCTTGAAAGAATTTCCGTTCTTAGCAGTGCCATGCCAGTGCAGTGCTGAATGGATTTGCACCGCACTGCCCTCTTAGGAAAGTCTGCCATATATAGTGGCTGGTGTCTAGCTCTCTGCGGCACAGATCCTCTGCGGCACAGACAAAAATATTCTTGAGGCTGACAGAACCAAAACGTCGTTTCTACAGCAGCCAGCCTCTGTAGTCATACTCGTCTTGCTTCTTGCCGTGTGTGAGGATACAGGCTATGCACTTACTCATGGACCACTACATCTCCTCTGCTGGTTGCATGATGTATTTTACTCATGGGAGCTGCACCTGAACCGCCTCCCTCTGGCTCCATTTCTTCAAGACTCACTTTCCTCCCAGATTACATTATATGTTTCCAGAACCCAAAGAACGTGTTGCACCATCCATTCCTCCTTCTCCTGTTGTTTTGTCAGCCTTTTTCACTCCTGGTAACATTGTTTCCCCTTCTAACTGAAAAGGGAATTTTTACATAATTTTCTGCCTCTTTTGGAGGTTAATCAGATTTCTATGATTCACCCTAAATAAAATATGAGGGCTCACGTTTAATTAGTAGTATCCATTTATGTTGGAAGAGAAATGTTATGATGAGAACATTAGTTATTTAGCCAGCTAGTAATGAGGTTTCTTTGCTGAATTAATTGCAGAATTTTGTAAAAATAGTATAAACTGATTTGTCACAACAGACCAAAGTGGGATGGTTAATGGTAATGAATAACATTCTTCCTGACTGAAGGCAAAATTCCTGCCTTCCTGAGAAGACCAAAGAACCTGCAGCTGTCTGAAGACAGTTGAGGAAATGGAAGACTTTCCTGATTCCCTAAAATACCAGTCAGGTGACACAGGAGTTCAGCTATTCCCTGGGTGATTGAGTTTAAAGCCAGAATACGCTTTTTTTTTTTTCTTAAACTCTCAGCCTTCTCCAAAACTTTGGATTTTCCATCTTGCTCCTAAACCTTTTCTAGCAGATTTTCAAATTAGCGAAGAACCTGCACACAAGACTATATTGTTTCCCTGACCCATTCAGCACTTCTTGTAGCACAAATCATCACTGTTGAGATAAACCTTGATTTTCTCTCATTCTTTCTATCCTCTACTGAATTTCATACTTCACAAATAAATGTATCCAAATTCCTGAGTTTTAAAGTCCCTGCACATTGCACCTGCCATATCAGGCAGGAGAGGAAGCAAAAATTAAGTTTGACTCAGAAGAAAATTAGAATGAAAAGAAAGTGGAGTAAATCGCACGTATGTATTCCCATTTTATCTATATGTATGTATTAGAAAAAAAGAGCCCATACCATAGCAAGAGAATGGAACAGCAATACAAGTGTCACAAACATAGAAACAAATTGTCAGTGCCTCATAAAAAAGAAATACCTCCTAGAAACTAAAAAGGAAATAAGCTTCAGAATAAAGGAAATTGTACTAGATTTCCTGAAACATGGTATTTTGCCTCTACTGCAGGAAAATGTGGAGTACTTTTTGACCTTAAAGTAGGCTTCTGAAGTGACTATATAACACTGTCATCGTAAAGGGCCCTCTTCATTCACTTTTAATGACTTTCTTATCAAATTTGTGCAGTTTACAAGCCAGAGAATGGCTTTTGTAGTTGCTTGCACTCACAGCTGCTCTTGGGATCTAGTAATTAAGCTACTTTTTGTGTCTTTTACATTGCCACCGGTAATAAGGAGCCTGCAATTCCACACAGCAGAACTTATTCCACTCTTTGGGAGCATTCTGCAGTGCTAACTGAAGCAAAATCTTGTTTTTATCAGTAAGATGATAGGACTCAGAGGCTCAGAGTGTATTTGAGAAGGTGATACTTAAAAACTAGCTTATTTTACAGTATTTACATTACCTTTATTTTCCTCCTGTTTTTATTTTCCTTCTGTTTATATTTTCCTGTTGGCTTATTTAAGATGTCTGCCTTCCTTGGAAAAGAAAAATTGATATAATCCTCACCAATAAGCCTGCAGCCTCTGGATGCAGGAGGCTTTACAGTAGATTCCTTTATTTTGTATTGGCTGTTTTTCACCAACAGCTTCCCTAGTGCTTAAAATCTGTTGCATTTTAATGCATGATCCCATGCCCTGGATTTAGGACGTGTACTTATGTTTCAGTTTCTGAAAGGCAGCTTGTGAGGAAGAGTAAAAGAAAGATTCTGTAAATGTCCATGCAAATGGATTTATTGAAACATAAGTGTATTGGTTGCCCATGGAAGTAAGTAAAATCACCTAGTTGTATACTGAAACTACTTCCAACATAAGGCCCCTGATTTTTCCTTGTCTGAGTATATGGTCTATTTCTAGGGATTTTAAAGCAATATAGGGGATACATGGTTAGGAGTGCACATCACAGCTTGGCTGTAGGGAGTAAGGAGCCTATGGACGTCCCTCATGGATCTCAGTAGCTACATAGATTTTAAGAGATCTTCAGAGTGACTGAACCTCTCTGTCTTCTCACATAATGGAAGGAGGAACAACTTCCGCTTCAAGAGAGTAGCAGAATTTCCACAAGAAATATTATGGCTGCAGTATTGTTGGGCAATATTGCTATGTAAAATAATTTGTTTTGTTAGTGAGGATCTTCACAGGCTTTAGATGAGATCTTGTATGAAACAGCTCACCAAAACCGGCAGCCCATAATTCCATGTAACATCTTTATGATTCACATGCTCTGACAATGTGCCCAGCTCCAATAGCTGCTGTATTCTTTCAGCAATGGTAAGCTTTATTCTCTTTATTCTCTCCTTGCGTCCCCAGTACATGATGCCTGCAATAAAATACCATCAGAGTGTTTGCAGAGAGACCTGCCTGAAAAGCAGATAAACATATTTTGCAAACCAGGCTAATGACTTCAGCAACTGAGAATGAAATTGTTCCTAGCTTTTCTGTAACTTGTGTGATAAACAGAAATAGGTAAAATGCCTTTCAAATTACCCAGGGCATCCAGATGAGTACATTAACTAATAACATCCTCATATGCCACATGCATTTATTGGAATGGCTTTGTGTGATTGTTTTGATAATCTTCTCATTTCATGATCTACAAATTGATATTAAGAAGTAAATATTTGTGTGTTGTTTGTACAGTTATTTCTTTCCCTATAAATTTCAGATAGATAAAAATTTTTATATGTTATTGCCAGAGTTTAATTCTTTTGCATATTGTGGACTTTCTGTGAAATCTAAATGTAATGGAAGACATTAATCTACTTACTGTTTTCATTCAGTGACCTTGCTTATAATGTATTTTTTTGCCTTACAATCCACCAGGAAGCTAAGGGCAATTTTTTTTTGCACTAGGTGTTTTTTTTATATCTGTATATTTATATATAGTCATTGTGAAGTGTGTCCAGCAGTAATTTGTAAGATTTTCTATCATCTACTGCTCAGTAACTACTTTGAATGTCAAAATAACCAGTACACACTTCTTTTTCCTATGTGAGTGAAGCTAACATTTGGTGTGTGCATGAGGAAAGCAAAATCAGAACTTCAGATAAAATTTCTGTCCCTTTTTCTGATATTAGAACATTTCTCTGTCATTGGAAGAAAATTCACTTCTTTGGAAAACACATTCGAACTTAACTTTGAGAGAGAACATTATTTGTATTTAAAGTGTTGTATCTCAGAGATGTCATTCAGCTTTTAAAGGTACAGTAAGAACTTTTAAAGAAGTTTCTTCCTCTGGTATAATTGTGATTCCTGGGGGATTTCTTTGTTCAATTTCCATTCATGTTTTCTGCCAATAAATACTTCTCCTATCATACGTTTATACTAACGATTCTGCTGGTAACGTTTGTGTTTTCTTTTACATATTGGGAAGTGATGGCCTAAAACTATGCCGTGGTATAATGGGTTCCCTGTCTTAGAATCAAACACCAGAAGCAGTTTTAGTGTTTGAACCATGAATAATACCTTATTCCTCTGAATACTTCAGGGGCAGAGTTAGAAAAGATAATGTCTTGTGTATACATAACTCCTGTCATTTTGAGGGATTTAAAAGTGCTTTGTAAACTGTAGTGTAGATTTAGAGTTTGCTCTACCCTCTACTGAAGGGTAGGGATGGAAAGGGAGAAAATAAATATTTAACAATGCACAGCATTGGTACACAGTATTCTAGGAACTAACGAACGCCTTCCCCCCACTACTCCAATAAAACCAGACACTGCACAGCACACAGGCGCTGTGATGGCTCAAATCAGTTTGAAGAAGGCCACCTTCAAACAGCTATTTCTGGCTGTTTGTGCCTCTTGCTGTTCCAGTTTTGATTTTGCAAATGCCTCAGAAGAACTGAGGATTAATAAAACAATACTGAGTTCTGAAATCAGATCTAAATGACCTGTCCAATTTTCTGGTCCTGTCTGAGCACTGCGAAGCTCTGGAATATCCTGATGCTCATTATCACAGTTGCACATTTGTCAGGAAGGCTCAAAGGGAGGTGGCTGCAAAACATCCCCTGTGCTGCACACTTGCCCAGCTGGATGATGGTGTAGAGGCATCAGCCTGCTCATCTGTGCTGCTCATCCCCCTGCCATCGTTACACAAAAGCTTACATCCTTTTGTGCTACGAGTTCTTATACATCTGTCGGAGCTGAGCTAAGCCGTTCACCCAAACTGTGACCTTGAGTATACAAGGCTTTGTAACTCCTCTTAGACACTGCTGTTTACTTGTTCTGTTTATGATAACTGGGTAGAAAATTGCTCCATTGTACTGCTGAAGAGCGGATCAGTTTCAAATTACTCTGAAAGGCAGCCAACAGAACAGCTAACACCATGAGGCCACATGTTTAAATGGCCTTCAGTCTGGCTTTCAAGTTTGTGTTCCCAGGTTTGCACTCTCAATCAATAGTAGAAAAAAATAATTTTAGGCCCAATTAGTTGTGAACCTCCATTTACCAGGTTCAGAGAAAACTGAATAAATTTATTGTTAAGAGGACAGCAGGAAGATGAGACAGCACTTGAACTTTCCCTGCTGCTATTGGTTTGACCATTCTTTTGTTTTCCTCAGGTTGTATGTTCTTTTATTTTTAAACTGCAATTGTGTTGCAGGATGTCAGTGGCAGCACTCATTGCTGCCTCTTTACGGATGAGAGGCATCAATGTAGTGTGCAGTAATGGAGCCAGGTCTGTCAGGGGGAGAGCGTAGTTCCTCCTTTATCTGAGTTTGTGGTAATATCCTGAATTGAAAACCATGTGTCAGTATCTTCAGGTAAACTCCCATGTATCTGAACCAAGATTTCAACTCCAAACACTGTAGGATGGGGGATTATGTGGGGTATGCCACACAGAATTTAATATCAATTTTCATGGCAAGAGCTAAAGTGCTCCAGGATGCTCCAGGAGTAGGACCAGAGAACAAGCACATTCCAACGAGAGAGGTGATTGGGTCCAGAGTGCAAGTTTAGTTTTCTGTTCAAATTTTCCAGGATTTTGTGATGCCTTGAGAACAGCAAGATTAAATTTCTTGCTATTTTCTGTGTGCTTCAGAATCTTACAGTCTATCCCACTAGAAGAAGATGAAACAACTTAGCACTTAAGGAATTGAGAGCAGCATGCTTTTCAATACAGTTTGTCACCTAAAATCATTTCCACCTTGAGGATCGATGCAGTCCTAATTATGGTCACCATACGGACTGATGTTCTTGGCAAATCTCCATTTACAAAGACTTAGCTTTCCTAATGAACTTTTTCATAGGTCTGTTTTGTCATGATTATCAGTGCTGCATTTCTCACCTTCAACTCTGAAAACCACTATGAAACCTCATGCTTTCTGATAAAATCAGCTTATGGATAAAACTATACTATACAGCTGAGCCAGCTGGGCCTCTAACATGGCAATAAGTCTGTTGGAAGTGCTTTCTGTACCTTTCCTATTTTCTTACATTGGCAGACCATTGCTTATAGTGAGTAAACAACTCATGTGAGAAGGAAGTATTTGCTCAACATCAGAAAAAAGGAAGTTAAAGTCTAAAATTTTGCTGCTCCCCAGAAAATCACATGAAAGTCATCCAAAAAAGAATTAATTGCATTGTACAAGAGTGTTAAATTCTATTTGAAACAGTTTGGATTCAAGGCATGCTATCTTGATGGTTACTGTAAGAAGGACTTTGAAATCTGGAAGGTAGAAATCAAATGCTAGGCATTGTATTTCTACCCCTCCTATGGAGAAAGGAGGAAATTTACTTTGCATAGAACAGGAATCTGGCCTCAGAATGGATGGCTACTTATTCAAAGCACAACATTTCAAAATGATTTGACTCTAGTAAAGAATGTTGCTATACCCCATTCTTCTCATGAAACTGAAGCCAGAAAGCCAGAGGCTGCCCTCAGGGAAGCTGACTACTCTTTTCTTAAGATCAGCTTGATTCTTTAATCGTGAAACCTGCTTTTGTGTGACATAAGCAGTTCTAATTTGTGAGAAATGTTCTTCTTCTTCTTCTTTTTTTTTTTTTGGTCTTCCTCTGTAACTGACAGTTTTCTAGGGTTTATAATAAGCCAATGAGTACACAAAAGCATCCCCTTTGTAAGAGCTTTTTTTCATTGCAGTAAGTATCTCATCAGCTTATTGTAAAACAAGGAAGAAATACACAGAGAGGGAATTTTACCATTGACAACTGAGTCTTTATGCTGATGGCCCATAAAGGTGTGAGCTCCATTTAATGCATCCTTAAAGTACATAAAGAGACATATTTCTGTCTCCTGATGTTTCTTCTGTGAGGAAGGCCTGTCAGTCTCTCACAGCTATGATCCTATAAAACACAAATCAATCTTTCCTTCATGAAGGTGTGATGTTTTTGCACAGCACAGTGATTGCCCTCATATTCCCAATGCAAAGTCTTAATTACCACCTTAGGGAACGCTAGCAAATAGCCTATAAACGCATGGCAAAGCTCCGCATCTGGAGCTTGGCAGGAGGTTTTTAGGCAGAGGCTGCCAGCAGCCTCACATTGGTCACCTCCTTCCTCAGCTGCTATCTGACAGATGTGCTGGAGGGAACAGCATCAGGCTGTTAGTGCTATTGAATCTCCTGGTCTCTTTGGTAGGCTTTCAGCCACCAGATGTGTGGTGGAACTCACAATCTTTTTAAATCAAAAGAGCCTAATAAATAAAGGTGAAGTTCCTCCATTCTCTGATTAGTTTACTGTATAGCGGGAAGCATAAAGCATGCAGATTTTGTAGTGACATTGAACGTATGAAAGAGCAGTTCAAAGCAGGCTAAAGTAAACACTAAGTAGATAAAATATTTGAGATTCTTGGAACTCTTCTAGGGAGGAAAAGAAATAGCATCTATGGATACGGCTATTTTAGGCTGGTTTCTGTCAGTCCTGCAGTACTACAGCTATAAAGGATTCCAGGACCCCATTTCAAAGATGCAGTTATGGCATGGCTTAAGAGCCTTACAGCAAGGAGGACTGAGCCATGTCCCCATATCCAGGACACATTGTGGGAATACAGTTAACTCTGATTCCCTAGACAAGTTTTAAACAATGCCGTAATTGCATTTGGGGGCAGGCAGGTTGGACTGGAGTTCCCTGAACCAATTACAGTTGTAACTCCGACAAAACTTAGCCCTCAAAGCAGGTTAAAAAGCTAAAGGGACAGATTCACATTATGTGCTGAGCCTGAAAGTTTCTTTGAAGCACATCCACAGAGCTTTAACCCGAAGTTCAATAGGAAGTGCCGGTCCCTCTGCTGAATCCCATGTGAACTTTACTTTGCTTTGCTTATTAGTGACATTCCAGAGTGCTTGATGTATTTTTCATCATTCAGGCAGTCTCATGGTATAATGTAAATCATACAATCCCTTTCCTTAGTAGAGGGGCTGCTTTTTCCAACTTTGAGAGCACCAGCTGCAAAATACTTTACTTCGCCCAGTAAAGGCTAAACTTTCTTTTATAATAAATGAGTTCTGTTTTTCCTGTTTACTTATATGTCTATTACTCATTGCATTTAAATGAGGAATTAGCTTACTTGACATAAAGCCAAATGCTTTTAAGCTATGCCTGTTGAAGGAGAGTGTCTAAGACTAAAAGGTGGAATTGATCTGCCAGTGAAAAAATAATTCTGTTACCCCTATCATAACAAAACAGTTGGCATGTGCTTCAGGGACATTTCTATACGTAGGCACATGTATGCTCAGTAGTTTGCAGTTGAGGGGAGCAGGTGTTGAATTTTCAGCTTACTGGGGTTCACTCTTCCCTAAAAGCCTTTTGTTTCCTTTTGTTTTCATCGTATGAGCACTCAGACTATCCCTAGAATGGCTCCTCAGGTTTCCTTAGGTAAAATTCAGGCTGCACTGGAGTTAGTGAGAGTTTTGCCATTGTCTTCAGGTAACAATTTCACATCTGTTACTCAATAGTCTGATTTTAATGCCCCATATTTTCATGCAAAGCTTTGTGGAGATTTTAAGGTCACTGGAGTGAAGAGCTTTTGGTTGTACAGACCAGCTGGTCAATTCATTAAAAATGTTAAATGTTTTAATAATCTATACTTGCCTAATTATTATATACAGTGGAAAGAAAGAAAAAATGGGAGGACTGGAAACCGTACAGAAGTACCCAGGAAGTACTCCCCAGTGAAAATGCTATTACCTGTGCTAAAAGCCTCATAGGAGAATGTTTCTTTCTAGGTACTTTCTTTGATCCCACACATTGATAGTGAAACATCAGGCTAAAAGTGCACAGAAAAAAAGGCAAACATGGTAAGAGCACACTGGGGCATGTTTGAGATGAAAACTTGTGATGTACTGCAGTCATAAATGTGCCAGTCACTCATCTAACTTATGGGCTGTATTCAAATTGATATAGTTAGCTCATGTATCAATTACGATGAAAACAGGGGCCTTCCAAAAACTCTAGATACATGGCCACTCATCTGTTGTTTGAGCCATTGCATTGTAATTGATACCTGAGCTACGTAGGTCAAAGACAGCATCTATATAACAGATTGCACTGCTATGTAGAGATAGGTAAACCAGTTTAAACTAGTTAGCCCGGGTACTGGAAACAGCCCTGGTGGGCTAACTTAAGGGACTAGGGAAAAAAAAATACTTTGCAGTTGAGAAAGTAAAAAGCAGTGGGAAAAAAAGTTTAACTAGCACATGACTTAAATTTTACAGAAGAGTTAAGAGGAAAAAAAAAGTGAAGAAAACAAAAAGAAAACAGAAAGGAAGGACTGTATATACAAGAAACAAGAAACAAAAACTAGGAACTAAAAACCTTGAAGCTATCTGAAGGACTCTTATTAAAATGTAGGACAGGGAAGAGATAGTAGAAAGTGAGAAATATGAAAAGTCCATATAGAATAAAGAAAGATAACAAGGAGAATTCCATAACCTTGTGAAAAGTACAAGAGAAGACCTCAATTTTGTACCTTATTTTCAGTGTCTGTTGCTGGAGGAGCCAAAGCTTAAAGGCAGGAAAACAGGAAAGCATTCCATTGAAATAAAATCTAAATCCAGACATGAGCCTGGTTTTCAACTTACAGCCCAACTCTAAATCCCTTTAAAGTTTGCTTGTCACTTAATTGTACTACAAAATCTTGGCAGCGTCCTCACATCACAATTTTAAGCTGTCAAAGTAAGTAAAAGTAGATATAAAACCCTCTAACATCTGTCAACTTTTAGAAACCATTTTCTAGCTGCAATTATGTACCGAGCAATAAATTCATTGTGTCTGGTCGTAAGACTCAACCTAGCAAATTAAGGCTCATCAAACTTACTTGGGACTTGCTTTATTAGGTGGTCTTTCTGGGACAATAAAACCCACCTTTATTTATCTTATGCAGAACTACAGTCTTTGATCTCAAGTTTCACATAATACAATTTTGTTTGAGCTGAGATACAAAAAAAAACATAATTAAAACAACCAAAAATGCTCTCAGTTCACTCGTAGGTGGCAGGAAAGCTCTCAATTACATGTGTAGGCAGTGGCAAACTTTTTAACTGGTGCATTTCCTATGGATATCTGGGGTATATATAGCAAAGTGTATTGCTCTACTAGTCTCATCATCCTGACAAGCTACTGTAACCAGTGGGCCTTACGAAGAAATAGTAAGGTCCCAGATATCTACTATGACAGCATATGGAATAATGTGGCCTATGTCATCTTGTGGATGCGATACATCCATCTGTAATAATTACACAATAACTCTAGGTTATTTTACCGTTGCATTGAAATTATGCAGGATAAACAATGCCTAGATTCTTTACGATTCACTAAATGGTAGAGAGATCATGGGAGCAGGGGATTAAATAAAGGAACATTTTCTATGGGAGCAGGGGATTAAATAAGGGAACATTTTCTGTAGTTCTGATAAAAAAAATGGCATTGAGATTCAAGCTGGTGATTGCTATGCTACATATCAATAAAACTGGTTTCAAAGTGTTTCATCAGTCATCACTGTAATTAGCGAACAGCATAGAGTTCCGTGAACAGTTGGGCCTGATTCAAGTTTTACATACTTGCATGGCACCAAATTAACTTTGCTAATTTCAGTGTCATTACCTCTGCTTTATAGTTCTGCTTGTGGGACATGCACTACGACTCTTAAAAGTACCTGACACTGTTTAATACACCTTTGCAAGAAAACATTAAGTAATCTTAATGTAATCTTAATGTAATCACCCATTGGCAGTTGGCTGAGAATGGAGGGTGAAGGCCTGTGAGATGCTGAGCAGGGGCAGAGGCTTGATCTTTAGAGTAAGGAGAGTGAGTGATTCGGTTAGGTTTTGGTTTTTAAGCCAAGCTAATTTTAAAGGGTAGTTGTTTGAACCTGAAGAAATTCAGTCCTGGAAATAGGAATATATATATACATATGTGTATAACATATACATATAAAAATCTAAATATTAATGTTTTAATATAAATAACAGTTTTCTTCCCTATGTGCTCTTTGAGCCTTTCAAGAAATAGTTACGGGCACTTACATGAGTTCTGTGTTGCTATGGAAATGTTAGGAAGGGGGTAAGCAAGAGGAAGGTCAGTTCTGTATTAAGAAAACACAAAAAGAAGTAAAAGGTAGAAAATATAATTATCCCTATTTTACAGCTGAGAAATTTCAGCACAACACATAAGAAGAGCCCAACTGTTGTGGAAATCTATCAATCCTTTTAGGTTCACCTGTCATTTAAGCATCATTCTGCCTGCAGGGTATTTGCAGAACATCTACAAATCATCACCTTCCCATCACCCTCTGCCTTTTACCTGCTTCTGCATACAGATGCACTCCTTCATCATAGCTGTCAAAACTCTCTTTTGCAAAAAGACCTCAGCATCGCCCTGCCACCCCCACGTATGAAGAAATATTGCAAGGCCCACCGAAAAGTAGGAGAACTTGTTACCGAAAGAAAAGAACAGGTACTACCAGCAGCAAGACATCACTTTCTGGCCCACTGAATGTCACAGTGTGGATGTGTGCCGCTTATTCATAACGTGACACAATAACTATACAGCCTGGGAAACTTCCCTGACTATTCTTTGATATTTCAGAACTGACAGTGGAGGATCTGTAGTCAGCCTTGATAGTAAGTTCTGCACTCTCCAGTGGTCAATGGTGAGTCAGAAACATGCCCAGACCACTAGGAAGATGTTAGAACTGAAAACAAGTTCAAATTTAAATACAAAAACAGTATTAGTGACATAACTGAGCCTTCCCACACTTTCTCACTCCTGTGATGCATTCCTGATCTTCTTGCGCCTTGCAGCTGATCAGTGCCAGAGTCTGGATTCAAGCAGGTGTTCAGAGTCAGTGGAAGCTGGCTCAGAGACATCAGCTAAGTTATGCATCAGGAGAGAAGAGTGGAGGAAATACAGGAGAGGGTGGCCAGCCCCATTCATTACATGTGCAAGAAATCAAGTACTGCAAGTACCAACCCAGCTGATTTGATACTCTTGGTATGTCTTTCTTACTAGACTTCATCTTATTTCTTAAGAGGAGGATGAAATAGCCATATAGTGAGAAGGATTAGCCAGGAGGAGAGGCCAGATATCATTTGTATAGTCCAGACTGAGTCATGGGCTGAGCCTGGACTGAGACCAAAAGAATATTTAGAGCCGTTTTCATCTAAAACTTGAGCCATGTGAGGCTTTTTACATATTCAGCAAGGAATACATCCCAGAAAAGATATCGGAGTGTTCATCTGTGAAGTCTAGCAAGCTGGAGTTGGTAGAAGGTTTTAATGCACAGCATTAGCCAAACTTACTTTCATGTTGCTTCCCATGGCTCAGTAGATGGCATATGTCAGTAGCATATTGGCTTGCCTCATGGACCTATCTCTTGTCTCTTTCTACCCTTGGGGATAGAAATCCACAATACTGTCATTTTCCCTCTTCCAGGCCTGCCCTTACTGAGCTCAGAAATCCCTATTGCTTCCTTTCTAGCTACCAAAACTGTCCATAGTCTTCGTGTCAGTCACAGTCTAAGGTGTCACCTACAGCTTCTGCCTATCATCCCTAACAGATGCATCGCCTAACAGTGCACCCTCTAACTCCATGCTAATCTCACATGGATAAAGTCTTGCACTTGTTTGGTCATGTCTCTCACTGTGTACTAATCTACAAGCCAAGACAAGGCCTTAAGGAATCAGTGCTTTCATCTGGAATTCAAGCCTCCTTTCTGCTTCAGGAATGTCAGATCTAATCTGCTAGGATGGAGTAATTATAATTCAGGTATGACCAGAAGTAAGGACTGTATAGACTACAACAGAGGGATGTAACTGTCTTGGAAGCAGGTGAGACATCATAATAGGCCTTGGACACAAATCTGAGACATCAAAGTTGTCAGAGCTGCGTGTGCTGAGCATGTGTGAAGGAACACCTGAGAAATGCAAGAAGCTTTTGACATCTAAAGATAGATGTCAATGTAATATAAATGCCAAATGATTGACAGCAGTATATGAGTATGTGGGGAAGGACAAAAGAAGAGGCAAATGAAGCTTGCATGCCAGCACAGCCTGATATGCTTAACAGCGCAGATGAATCCCAGCTTGCATGACTAAGTTATTTCCCAAAGTCAGTTGAAAAATCTGTAATGCAGCCAAGAACTCACTCTATCACCTGAATTCCAGTTTCTCATCTTCTACAGCTGCAGTCTAAGCCTACTTCAAAGTCATCCTGTAGACTGTATAGCCTCTTAAGCAAGCTAGTATAGCCAATAACTTGTAACAAAAGCTAGTCCAAGGCTATTTACTTAAAACTGCTGCTTACGTGATAGATTTTTCCAGTGTTGTCTTAGGAAGAAGAAATGATTTCAACAACAGAACATGTCTATACAATAAGGTGTCTTGACTCAGTCAGATGAGAATTCTTTGCCTCGGAACTGGTATAGCCTTGTTGTCTTGTCTAGCGCTGAGCCTGAGTCTATTCTGCTGTGGGGAGGTTGGATGCAGTAGCTTAGGCTTGCAGCTGTGGAGCTTTAGATCCTGAATTGGCTTGTTTGGCTGAAGTGCAGGCAGCAGGTGTGCATAACTGGCTACACCTGAATAAATAGTGAAGTGTCGCTGAAAAAAAAAACAACCAAAGAAACTGCAAGAGTTACAAGGATAAATCCTGAACTTAGGTTTGACTCCTAATTCAAATCCTAACCTAATTTCCTCAGTGAGCAAAACAGATTCTTAGTCCAAAATGCTCCAAATTGCTGAAGTTGACTATGGTAGCTGCATTTTTTACCCCTTGCTCTAGGAATGCTTTGATGTAAAATCCAATGGGAAAATATGAGGATAAAGGCAGTCTTTTTTTTTTTTTTTTTTTAAACTCTAGTATGTATTGTTCCTTCTGGCTATTAGAAAATAGAGAAGAAAAGGATAAAAAATAAAAAGGATGAGTAATATCTTGAAAATACCTTTTAAGTTTTCTAGAGTGTAAAAAACCAATGCTTGGTTACATCTCACGGGCAATGCACACAGCAGGCTGGTCATTACTTCAGCTATGTAGTGACTTTTCTAGCTTCTGGCAGTCAAAGGATTTAACAAGAAATGCTGTCTGGTGATGCTTTTTCCTGTTGAGGTTGCTTATAGTGCATAGTGACTGATCCAACATCACTATGAACTGTAATGTGGCTCAGCTGTTGGAACAACTAATGCTGCAATCACTATAGCAGATGAAAGAAAATACATGAATCTCAGCAGCGTATGTGTGTGCTTGCACACCTAGACAGGGCAAGCAGGCATAATGCAGCTTACAAAGGCAGAAAGGGGGGACGTATAGCTCATCTCAGAGAAGTGTGATTTGATGCAGGAATAGCCAGTTTGACTGTGATGTTTGTTTTAGTTTTAAGCAAGATGAAGGGCATACTGGCAGTTATGAATCTTTGGTGTGTGTTTGGAGCTTGTATAAAGTGTCAGTAGCTCTAAAGGAACCACTAGAATTACATCAGTGCGGAAAGGTGTATGTAAGAACTGAAATGCTTTGTTTGCATGAATAGCTTAGATCAATATGTGCTGTGGCTAAACAAAGTTGTGGCTTCTTTGGAAAAGCTTACCCAAGCTTAGCTTTGCAAAGGAGCCTTGTATGAGCTGAATTATGCTTTGTGAGAAAACAGAAAGACCGGACCTGTAGCTCCAGATTAAACCTTCCCTGCTTAACTTTTATATATGATGATTAAAAATGTCCTGCTCTTGCCTTCCTTTGTTAGGTAATGTACCCTGAATGAGTTGAGGGAAAATCTGAATAGAGCAGGAGTTTTCCGGCTAACTCTTGCTACCAAGGCCTGCTAAGGAAGACCTGGGCACAGGAATGTCAGCAGGAATATTGGGATGCTTTGCACAAGAAAGCTTGAGGATCATACCTGCTGTTCATATTCAAAGGAAAAGAAGGTAGGGGCAGGAGTGTACTTCAGCTTCTGAGGTTGGAGGATCAAAGACAGAAAACTGAACTAAAAAACTGTATAGTCATGGCTGCTTAAAGAGAAAAAGAGATCCTCTCCTTCCACCTCCTCATCTTCTTTATCATTCATCTATGACATAAAAGCAGAGGCTGCCAGTTAAAAGAAGCATCCCAGTAAGAGCAGGGGGAGTAAAAATAAAAGCATTTTCTTTTCTATAGGAAAAGAGAATTGAAACTAGTTCTGATATTAGAATAGATATCCAGGAAATAAATATTTTACTTGGTTATTTGCTGAGAGGGAAAAAAGACTCCTTTTTGGCATTAGCACAGTTAGGAGAACTTGAAAGGTTAAACAGACAAATTCCTGAGAGGTAACAATATGGTATGGGACTATAGGGAGTATAGCTATATCATGCTAGAATATTCTCAACAGTGTTGTTTTGGAGTATTTGCTGTGTTAACACTACTTTATACTACAAATTGATGTATCTTTTGCTGTATTTTACTAGGTATTTTAGTTTGTATTTGTGTTGTATACTTCCACTGTGTATTCCTATTGCATATTTTAATAAGATATACAATTTTGCCACAACAAAAGCAGATGCAGTAAAGCTTGACTGATTGATGCTGCTTGTATATTTTAGACTGGCATTGGGAATCAGCCTGAATTTGCAATTTGGGAGTAAATGAATATTGATATAAAAACTATTCATGTAACACAAAGCTTGTTACTCCATATTCTAATAGTGTTTTCATTACTTGTTTGGCTGGATTTGAAATGTCTGTTAACCCATCTAAGTGGGAGAATAGGAGTAAGAATATTTTTATTTCTGAAAGTGGTAGGTTGCAATGATTCTGAAAAATAGAACAAGCACATGAAAAACTATTCTTTGGAAGCTAGATTTTTTACTATCTGTTTTCTGTTTTATGTCCTTTTAACATGATATCCAATGTTAGCTGCAAGTTCTACCAGGCTATAGAAGGCAGAAAGTTTCTTGCATATAAAAGCTTCATTCTCTTTTAGCCTCCATGAAAATGAGAGGGATGGATTCTCTTTCTTGGCTTATTTTATATGATTGTATGATATCAAATCAGGTTTCCCCAGAGGTGGGGAAAAGAGAAAGCTTGTGTACCCTCCAAAAACCCCATTGCTATTTACCTGTAAATTTCTTTGTACATCAAGAATGCCAAAATTTCATTTGATATAAATGTGTGGAGCTCTCTTTCCTCTTCTTCCACCAATTCTTCCACCTGTTATGTAAAAAGGAATTCACAGCTTTTTTCTTCCCTGAACGCTGGGGTTTGAAATGTGTACGGGTTGGGAGGGACTGTATTGGGTTTACGTGGTAAAGGTTTGGTAGCAGGGGGGCCACAGGGGTGGCTTCTGTGAGAAGATTCCAGAAGCTGCCCCATGTCAGATAAGAGCCAGCTCCAGCCGGCTGCAAAAGGGACCTGCTGCTGGCCAGAGCTGAGCCAGTGAGCGATGTTGTTTGCGCCTCTGGGAGAGCAGATTTAAGAAAGGGAAAAAACTGCTGCGCAACAGCAGCTGGGAGTGAGAGGAGTGAGGAACAGCCCTGCTGACACCAAGGTCAGTGAAGAAGGAGGGCAGGAGGTGCTCCAGGCGCCAGAGCAGAAGTTCCCCTGCAGCCTGTGGTGAGGCCCATGGTGGAGCAGGCTGTCCCCCTGCAGCCCATGGGGTACCACATGGAGCAGATCTCCACGCTGCAGCCCATGGAGGAGCCCATGGAGGAGCAGGTGGATGTGGCCTGAAGGAGGNGCAGCTCTTGAAGAGCTGCAGCCGGTGGGAAGCCCACGCAGGACCCGTTCGGGAAGGACGGCATCCCGTGGGAGGGACCCCACGCTGGAGCAGGGGAACAGAGAGCGACCATGAAGGAGCAGCAGAGACGCAGCGATATGGGCTGACCGCAGCCCCTATTCCCCATTCCCCTGCCCCACTCGGGGGGAGGAGGTAGAAGAGGGTAGATGGGGGGAAGGTGTTTTTAGTTTGCTTTTAGTTTCTCACTGCTCTAGTTTGCTAGTTATAGTAATAAATTATACTAATCTCCCTATGTTGAGTCTGTTTTGCCCGTGACGATAATCTGTGAGTAACCTTCTTGTCCTTATCTCAACCCTTAAGCCCTTGTCCATCATATTTTCTCCCCCTGTTTGTTTGAGGAGGGGGAGTGAGTGAGCGGTTGTGGTGGAGGTCGGCTGTTTAGCTGGGTAAAGCCACCACAGGGACATAAGTCTTTCCTTGTTAATAGCAGCTGCTTCCATTGGAAGTCCTCTGCTCCCTTTACTTGCTTGACCATGTCAAAGCTTTCAGCAGCTGAGTGCTGAATGAGCAAAATGACTAAATTAGATAATATTCTACAATGTACTAGATTTCAAATAATTAGGAAAAAAATCGACATGAGATTCAGATAGCACACTAATATTCTTTAAAAGCATACTGGTTCACATACTAAAAGTCATTGCTAACACTGGTATGCCCTCAGAGTGAGCAGTAACAGGCCTATGAAGAAAAAGAGGTTGATTAAGTATTCCCGAATAATGTCCATTTACTAGGTCAGCTGGTCTGAGTAAGGCTGGATTCAGTTCTAGCAATTCTTCATCAAAAGCATGGTAACTGTAGGAATATCAATGAGTTGAATCAAATTGATTTTGTTTCTTCCGTCTCAATTAGGAATTCCTGAAGAAGTTTCAGAAGTATTGTATTGTATGAAAACCAAACTAACAACAAAAACAAAAAGAAAAGTTGCATGAGATCAGACTTGAATGGAACACGTGCCTTTGATGCCTCTATAGACATAGTATATTTTCCCATCAGGTCCTCAGTGCATATTACTGGGCCAATAAAATGTGGTGTGTTCTCCAGCTCCATATTGAAGCAGTTAAAGAGGCTGAGCTTTTTCGAAAATTTTATCACGTTTTATCTTTCTGAACATGGCAAGCTAAGATTTTTGTCAGCGAGTGAGAGGAACAGCAAGAAAGGCTCACTAGCCTTACCCAGATGCTTGCTTAAAAAAAAAGAAAGAAGAAAGATCTGGTAATTGATGAAATCACAGTCCATTTCTGAAATGGAAGGTCTGACAGACTGAACGTTAATGGTGGTGGCCATAATGTGTCAGAAGGTTACAAATCTTGAATTGACCCTGTCATGGTTGATAGAAAAAAGAAACTCCTAAACCAAGTATTAAAATGAAAGCCTTATACTTTGATTCTTGCAAACTCTTTGCAAGTTATGTTAAAAGGGGGAAATACTGGATAATCAGAAGTATCGTGCTTGTCTGGTCCCTTGATAGAAGTTAACTTCCACTAAAAAAAAAAGGAGTCTGCTTCTAAAATTCCCTAAAGTATGATATAGCATCGAATACACACTCACGTACTAAATTATTTTTATTAGAGAAGAACAATCATTGGTAACTTCATGAATTTTAATGGGACAATTACACACTGATCAATAATGTTACGTTTAATGATTTCTCTTTCACCAGCACTTCAGAGTTGTCAGTTGACCTTTAATGGAGATTCAGTGATGCAAAACTGCTCTTTGGTAGAATCCAGCGTAATAAGGCTGGGTCTTCTAAAAGCTCAAATGACATGCTCAAGTTCAACTAATGAAAAGTGATCCTGAATTCTCTAGCATCATGAAAATATCAGAAGAGAGAATTGTCTTTTCCTCCAAAAACACTAGCTGTTGTCTCTGATTGGCAGATTCCAATCAGTACTGACCCTATTAATTATCCTCAGGCTTTCTTGCTGCTAAAGTGAGCCAAGAAAACATTTGAAACTTCAACAATGCCCTTGATTGTTATGGTAGGAATAAAAGACCTGAAAGTTAGATGCTATCAGGATAGAGATTTACAAACTAGATTTTTCACAATGAAGTAAAGAAGTTAATGTGAACACGTGTAGGGGTGAGGAAGTGGGTTGCATTGTAATGTTGTTTATCTCATTTATCCTGCAAGCTTAATATTTCCTAGCCAAGTTCTTGGTCAAGGTACAGATGGTTTATGTCACATTACAAGGAGCATTAAGCTGCAGAATTAATATCTTCAGTACAGGATATCCCCCACATACAGGTTGGGCCCTATATACCTATACACTGGAGTGGCCACCAGCTCACTCCTCAATTCATATTAATAGGGTATGCAGCTGCATTTTGTAGCTCTGTTTCTGTAACTGAGCTCAAACACAGCTTGCTTTGCTTATAATGATCCACCTCTCAGTGGTCTGGAACTGCATGAATGCTAGGGTAGTTTTGTATTGCGTTGTCTCCTTCCTCTTGACTTTGCTTTATGATTCAAGGTACAAAGGAGGCCAGGAACACAGAAGACTGTCTGTCATTGACAGGTGGCCATTCTTGCTATGAAAGCTCAAGATGTTTGCAGAAGTTGTTAGCAGCTTTGTAGAGATCTTCAGAAACCATCTCCAGAATATATGACAGGTTTCCAATATTGAAACTGAGTGAGTGACAGATACAAGTTTGACTGTAGTGTTTTGAATTGTATTTGAACTTTTAAATTATTTGCTCTGTCTTCCTTGGGATGTTAACAAAGACTTTGATGCGTTGTAAAAAGTGGCTTTGAGAAATGAGAGAGGTTATTTTACTCTTAGGTCTGGGCAACATTTTACCCATCCATTCTGCATTTAGAAATTACATTAGAAAGTAGAAATAGATCTGCAGAGGAAACCGTTGTTGCTGGTATCCATGCAGACTGTGTCTCTCTGGACTAGCTCTCATGTGGACCTGTGAACAGCAGTAGCAGTCCTTTGGGCACTTTCCTTGGGCTCTTCTTCTGGTTTAGCTTTAGGATTTTGTGGTGCCACAAGTATGGTAAGTTGGAGATCACTGGGAGAATTGCTTCAGAACTGCTGATCCAAACTAAAAAGCAACTGCAAATGTACCTAGATGGTTCTAACATGGTCCACTCCCTCTAACTCCAGCTCCCATGTGCAGGTGTATGACCTCCAGAGGAGCAAGTAAACCCTATTATTTCCCATTATAATTTCCTCTCTTAAATCTTTGCTACATACAGCTGTTAGTTCCCTGCTCGTGGTAAAAAACGTGAAACATTTGAGCTTAGCACATTTTTGAAGGTTTAAGTCTGTATTTGTTACGCAGTTATACCAAAAAAATCAACAAAATAGGTGGCACCCAAAAAATGTACAGTTAGACCCAAGAAGGCACAGTGCTAGACACTGTTTAAATGAAGCTAAGATGCCATAGTAAGCCTACAAGAAAGGCAATCCCATCAACCATAGATATTTGTGTTCATCTGTAAAATGCAGAGGGCTTTGACAGCATTCCCAGAATGCAGCAGAACTACAGTGTGTCTTAGTAGTAATAATAACAATTTAGCACCTACAGTGAGGCTTCCGTAATGCACTCCCTACTTCAGAACAAGCTTAACATGCATCTGAGTTCATATGAAAAATAGATATGATCCTATACAGTTCTTGAATAACTACAGACAGTCTAATTGAAATCTCAGCCAAAACATCTATGGACATTAAAAATTAGAGTCCAATATTGTTTCTTTTGACAGAATAAAAAGTATGAATTATTTTTAACAAAGATGCAAGGACTTAGAGGTTTGAACTCAGTGTATTTGCAATGAAATGTGTACCAGCTATGATTCTGCATGTATTTTACTTGGCAACCAAATGTGAGGGTGGTACACGGGCTGTTGAATGTGTATACTAGTTCTCATGAGTGTATACTCATTTTCTCGTATATAATGAGAAATTTTTATGCAAATTAGACCTCTGTTTTCTTCTTAAAAGGAAAAATATATGAGAAAAATACTTTCTTACCTTCAGAATAAATGATACTCCACAATCTGAAATCCCATTATTGTAATTGTTATTATGCATTATGTTTCGTTAACTGCTTTTGCTACAGCACACACAGCTAAATAAAATACTTGTACTCAGTATTGTCATGGCATATCAAGATTACTTGTCAGGTTTGTTCATATATGGTGAGTAAATGATGTACTCTTTTAACTTTGTTCAAGTCACTAAACATGACTATTAGTTCCCCTCCAGTCTAGGAGCATTTCATTTCATAATGAAAAAAAAATAAAAACAAGAAACCTTTACATCCTGGCTGATGATACTAGTTGGATAGCAGTGTTGGTGCCTTCTCTTATTTAAAAAAAATGTCTTCACCCAAATTGCTGGGCATGTAGTAGGTTGATGTAAAAAGAATTAGGAATATCCGGGTGAGGTCCTAAGCACCAGTCAGTAGAGCCTACGTTGGTACATAAACTAGCAACTTTTCAGTGGCACCAGTCAAGTTAGGCCAACACACATCAGCTGAGCATCCAGACCTGGAAAAAACACCACATGCTTTATACTGCAGTTATCTGATGTGAAATCTTAGTTGCACACTGTCTCCTGTGCAAACTGTAATACATGTGCCTGTTGAAATCTTTTGCGACAGGGAGGTTTTAGAAGGTTTATAGGTAAACCGTAAGAAATCATGCAGGCTGGTTTCCCACCATAGTGAATCCACATAAGTTGAAAAGACACTGAAGCTCATGAACAATATTCTGGAATCTGAGAGAATGGAATAAATACAAAGAACATGTAGCAATGAGATTTTCTGTGAAAGAAGAGATTACCCAAACTGACAGCTGTAAACGCTAAGGATTTTTGTGCTGAAAATTTTTTAAAATTCCCAGTTATAGGAACACTGCTGCAGAGCAGAGCACTACTGTGAATTTACGCTGTCTTTTGCTGTCTTTATAGAATCCTGTAACATATGTGAGTTGGGACAGATAGCTAGCAGCTATCTTATTTTTGTATACTTATTGAACTTTTGGACATCAGTGCCATACTTTCTAGTATTCTTTAGAGAGTTAAAGTGGTTTTGCACAGAAACCACAGAATCTTACACTAGTTGCTCTCCACTTGGTTCTGAAGGAAGAATTTTCTTTGGCTGGGTCATGATTAGTGACTCAAACCAACTTAGAAAAACACTGCAGATTTCAATAACTGCTAAACTTCGCAGGAAACTTGGTATTGCTAACAATACCAAATTGTGTATAGTTGCAGGTTACAGGGCTGGTAATGGCATAGATCCTTCAAGCAAATGATTGTTAATGTAGGAGAAGAGGAAAGAAACTGATTACTATAATGCCAAAACCGTCATTGGTGCTGCATGAGAAGAGGAACATCGGGTGTAGAGATAAGATTGCTCAACATAATGTCTTTCAAGATCTTACTTAGCAAAGAGTCATATGTCCTTACTTTCCTGTTGGCTCAGGAAAGAAACTGATGCTGTGCAAACCTTTACTAGATCTGTGCATGTGAATAAAATTGGCTTACTTGAATTTATTCTTTCCTGGTGTTTCTAATGCTAACTCCCATCCTGCTAGCATAGCTAGCTTTGATCATTGGAGACACATTACTCAAATGATATCAGAAATTCCTCAAAGCTGTGAAGCTAATCCCTTCCAGAGGACAGTGGGTTGTAACTGTCATTGTCCTTCAGGAAGTATGACTGCCAGCATTTCAGTTTTTCTGTTATTGTTTATTATTAAAATAAAACCCACCCATTTACAGACAGACTAGTTACAAATTCTGTGGCTTGGTCTGTCCTCCAAGGTGGTTTCTGATATTGCCGTATGACTGAACACCAGAGTAAGTGATTATGCCTTTAAAATCTTACCCTATTGTATTTTGACCGTACTGAAGTAAAGGATTTGTGAACTATCAGAATGTTGTTGATGGAAACAGCCTCCTTCTAGTCTGTGATTCATTTAGACACAGTTCAAATAATTTCATCTTGGGCCTGTGGTTATGTGTTTCTTGGGTGATGAGGATTTTTGAACAAGTTTGTCTAATTTTTAATAAAATTAATTTTTTTTAGGATAAATGCTCATTCCATTTAACATTTTGGAAAAGAAAACTCACATCCATTCTTTAACAACAAACAATTTCTTCCCTGCCCCCCTAAACAAACAAACAGAAAACCAACACAAAAACACCCCTAGAACAACCCCGGAACATGCTGAGTCACCCCAGTGATTCCCAGTCTTTCCAAATTGTTCTACGCCTGCCTTGCAGGACAGAGAGACTTATTTGATTACAATGACTGTAGCAAGAGTAATTAAGAGGGCAGCTTATCCCACACACTGAAAAACCTATCTTGGATTGTCTCAGAAAAGGTGTCATGGACCTTATAAAAACAGTATGGGCAAGCTAGGAGTAGGACGTTAAGAGACAATTTGGAGTACCAGAGTTTGCTGAGGTCTAGATTTTCAACTGGCAGTGTCACAGGGGAACAGAGAGCTCTACAGCTTTTATTGTTTGTGTTGTTGTTGTTGTT
>VXAL01019886.1:2400-38082 GCA_013399475.1 Chauna torquata | reverse complement strand
TATGTCCTTACTTTCCTGTTGGCTCAGGAAAGAAACTGATGCTGTGCAAACCTTTACTAGATCTGTGCATGTGAATAAAATTGGCTTACTTGAATTTATTCTTTCCTGGTGTTTCTAATGCTAACTCCCATCCTGCTAGCATAGCTAGCTTTGATCATTGGAGACACATTACTCAAATGATATCAGAAATTCCTCAAAGCTGTGAAGCTAATCCCTTCCAGAGGACAGTGGGTTGTAACTGTCATTGTCCTTCAGGAAGTATGACTGCCAGCATTTCAGTTTTTCTGTTATTGTTTATTATTAAAATAAAACCCACCCATTTACAGACAGACTAGTTACAAATTCTGTGGCTTGGTCTGTCCTCCAAGGTGGTTTCTGATATTGCCGTATGACTGAACACCAGAGTAAGTGATTATGCCTTTAAAATCTTACCCTATTGTATTTTGACCGTACTGAAGTAAAGGATTTGTGAACTATCAGAATGTTGTTGATGGAAACAGCCTCCTTCTAGTCTGTGATTCATTTAGACACAGTTCAAATAATTTCATCTTGGGCCTGTGGTTATGTGTTTCTTGGGTGATGAGGATTTTTGAACAAGTTTGTCTAATTTTTAATAAAATTAATTTTTTTCAGGATAAATGCTCATTCCATTTAACATTTTGGAAAAGAAAACTCACATCCATTCTTTAACAACAAACAATTTCTTCCCTGCCCCCCTAAACAAACAAACAGAAAACCAACACAAAAACACCCCTAGAACAACCCCGGAACATGCTGAGTCACCCCAGTGATTCCCAGTCTTTCCAAATTGTTCTACGCCTGCCTTGCAGGACAGAGAGACTTATTTGATTACAATGACTGTAGCAAGAGTAATTAAGAGGGCAGCTTATCCCACACACTGAAAAACCTATCTTGGATTGTCTCAGAAAAGGTGTCATGGACCTTATAAAAACAGTATGGGCAAGCTAGGAGTAGGACGTTAAGAGACAATTTGGAGTACCAGAGTTTGCTGAGGTCTAGATTTTCAACTGGCAGTGTCACAGGGGAACAGAGAGCTCTACAGCTTTTATTGTTTGTGTTGTTGTTGTTGTTTTTTTGGTTTGTTGCTTTTTATTTGTTTTTTTGTCTGGTCTGGATGAAGATTTCTCTCTATTAAATAGGTAGCTCCTGCCAGGCACGCATCAGCAAATGACTTCATTTACATGTATATATAAAGCATAATTAAAAACTTGACAAGTTCTTTTCTTTCTACGTTATCCACAACAGTAATCAAGCTGCTAAAAATGAGGGCTAGAAAGTACTGCTACTGTGTAGGAGGCATGTGCTCAGCTTTTAGAGTTCTTTATAGCAGGAAAAGGAACCTGGCAGTTCCCCAACCACACTAGCAGTCATTTTCTTACTACCTGACTGATTCACTATTTAGTTTCTTCTACAAGGTAAAAAGCCTCAGGGAGAACAATCATGAGGAAACTATGTGCTAGTTAGATGATGCTACCAGGAGATCAGTTCAAACCACTTTTTTTTTTTTTAAATGAGGCAGGTAGTGAACTCAGGGTGAAGATTCCCAGCTGAGTGAATATTTTCTTCTAGTTCAGCATCAACTATACAGCTATTTCTAAGGGCCTACAACATCCTATTTTCTGTGGGACTACTACAGAGAAAATCCATATACTTAAAACAGGTCTGGGAATCACAGAATTCTTCTTAAATTGTATTCAAAGTATGTTCCTCTGAAAATAGAGTAGGAGTTAGTCATTTATGTAAGTGACGGCAGTCTCTTGGCTGTAGGTACTTAACTCACTTTCCCAGAAGACTTCCCAATTGGCTGGCCACTGTCAGCTCTTAGTGTCTTTGCAGCTGTGCTGATTTGTGTTAGGTTTCAATATTTACTATGTCTGAGTGAGAAAGAGAAAACTCATGACTATACCCCAGTAAACACAGGTACTTGCGTGGACTGTAAAACTTTATGCTTTGAGTCCTATTCCAGAGGCTGTGTAAACCTTTTGTATTCTATAGTTGCTAGATAAAAAAACAGCACATAATTAGTCCTTGATATAGACTCGGGACTTGGGTCTTCCTCCAAAGTTTTAAAGCATTGGGGTAAAATTTATATTTTCTGCTCTACCGTACTGGAATTTGAAATCTCTTCTTCAAAAAAGTCCGACTTTAAGAGGAAGAGTGGGACAGTTGTTCCCTGTGTCTCTCTTGGTTCCCAAATCTCTGCAGTTCACAGCAACTAGATGACAGCCTGGAAGGGAAAGGTAGGACTGAATCTCATTAGCTCAAGAGAACACTGCATCTGAAAGTTTTTAAAAGGGGTGCTGCAAGCAGTACTTCTAGTCCCTACCATAACTTTTGGATGTCTATTCTAGTTTTCATAAACCCCTAATTCGAGGACTGTGACTCAGTCTAACTTGAATTTTATTCCATTTCCCACAAATTTTGGGGGTGACTTTTCATTGTGTATAGCTGAACATATGGAATTAGAATTAAAGAAGGAGATAGATTATAAAAATATTTGTTTACAGGGCAGGAACACTAAGTGTTTCTTGAGAAATTGTTGATTTATATGTGCATTATTTGTATATCCTTGATTTTGAGCTTCCTCAAATAGTGCATTATGCATTTTACACCTTTGAGTGTAGGGTGCTGGGAACAGCTGTGTGTATGTGTACGAAAACGAGTTCAAATGAAAATTATACTCTGTAGAAACCAAGATGGTAAAAATTTTTGAAACGTCCTGTCTGATTCTGAGTGGATGACTGCACAATAAAAGTTCACAAGTGTTAAGGGCAGGAGATAAGAGTGCAGGTTTTTTAGATACACAAAGAGAAGTAAAGTCGTGACAATACTGAGAAAGATACTTGTGTTTGATAGAATACTTTTTGGTTTTGCTATGTGTAATTCACATTTTCATTATTTTTTAGATCTGAAAAAAGATATTTGATTCTTCAAACTGTACGGTAAGTAGCACAAACCATTCGTTAACCTTTTCTAAAGAAATTGTGTGGAAATATCTAGTAACAAAAATAAGTTCCATGTGTTTATTTTTGTAAAGTGTGGGGTTAAAATGCTGTTCTTTTCTGTGGGGATGTTTTGCCCCCACGATCATTTCACTGGTCAGACAGTTTCTTCCACTGGTAGTTGCAATTGTTATGGTAATAATACTTATCAGAGTGCTCCCAAAGCTGTGGCTGTGTAAGCATTTCCTAGGAAATGACATGAGGGAGGTTTTTGGTTGGGCTTTAGTCTGTTAAACTCATAAGGCTTGTAAATCAGAAGTGCAGGGTTCTTTTCACACTATCACTGAAGTGACAGTGACCCAGTGAAATTCAAGAACCTCTCCAAGGGGAACAGTTGCCCTTTTAATTTCTTACACATGTTAATTCGTGCTTTAGAAAAAGCTCACGCATTTTGAATTGAAATGCAAGCAAGAAAGAAAATAGCTTCCTAACTAGCTATTGACATTCAGTGACTGCACAATCTAAAACACAATTCATTTTTGGGACAAGTACCAGTTCCTGTAAAATCATAAGGGATATGGACAGCCCATGGGCAGTCATTAAGCTGCTTCCTTGGTCACATTAATGAATTATAGTAATAGCTAGTGTTTGTGCTAAGGACATCTTCAAAATATTTGTTCAGTTGCACAACATGATGTTGAGGTGAAGAACAGGAATATAGCAGTCTGACTATTGCCTGTGCTATGGAAAATGCGTCTCAATGTCTCCAGTTTTATTTTGCATTAGTAATAAGCTGCTGAGTGGATGAAAAGAGAAAGGCAAAAGAAGAATCGAGAAAGAGGAGTACAGGGCAAAGACTAGCCTTGACTAGCTTATATGTCAGAACATCTAACTAGGGGCTTGGGCCTAATTGCAAATCAAGCTGAGTAGGTGATAGGGCCTCTTAGCTATATGTGAGTGCCTTCCTAATTAGAATCTTATGTATACATATGTAAAAGATGTTTCTAGCTATTTTTTTTCCCTGAAAAAAGGATGTTGTGGTTTAGGAAGCTAATCCTAGGAGAGAGCTCAGGCTTGAATATCATGAACAGATTTAATTACTTTATGTCTGGATGATGGAGTCACTTCGTTGGAATTACTTCTTCGCAATGGTGGTTTGCAGCTCAGCTTGCTGAATACTTTGAATACTGCTGTTGGGTGCCAGATTTCCTAGATGTTTAATAATAGAACATGGCAGTACTGAAGTCTCTTTATAGATCTATCCCTATATGCTCCTAAGAAGTGGTCTCTTTCCATGTTAACGAAGACCCAGTTATAAATGTAATTAAAAGAAATGTCTGACTTCTGCCTGTACTTCTTTTTTTCCTTCAAATGTACATTATTTTCATGAATGCCAGTTAAAGTCTGTCTCTATATGTATTTTTAAAATTAACTTTAAATTTTTCCCTGAAACCACAGTTAAGTGCTTGTCTTGAGATCATACATTAAGCAAGCAGTCTACATATGTTAATGACTCACTTTGCAATTTGAATGACTTCTCAGTTTCTGAACAATTCTTGTCTCTGTCCCATACCTATAAATGTTTTTTAACTGATCTGGCTTGAAACTTTTCATTTACAGTCTTTTACTTTTTGCCATTGCAGGGGAGGCAGGCGAGGTGGGGAAACAAATTACATTGGTGCTTTTTCCTGGAAATGTACTATCTCCAGAGATTAAGGGACTGTAATTTATTTGCACTTTCAGCCATTTCTCTCCATGTCTGCTAGATACTTTCCTGACTGATAAAGAGACTCTTGCCAACTAATCTAATTCAGTATAAACACATGGAGAAATTCAAGGATATCTAAGACTTTCTCTGAGCAGTTGAGAAACTTAGGGGTGGGAGGATTGACTGAAAAAAAGAGAAAACACTTGATCCATAAATACGAAAAACACCACAGAATATAGTTTTGAGTTGCTTGCAATGAGAAAAGAATCTGGGGCATGGAATTATGACTGTTCAGTTTTTCTGTTTCTGTTTTTTGATTACTCTTCTTTCTGAATGTTTATGAGTTTTCAGGGTAGTGTGCCCGTCCTACAGCTGAGACCACCTTTCTGTGTCCGACGTCACATGCCTAAGTAAGGTTTTCTCATATAGAGATCTTTTGGTTTATTTCTTTTTATTCACTTAGTGCGTGGAGTTTGCATATGACAAAGAGGATATTTTCAAACAAAAGTTTCTTCAGCTGCAGCATATTTTGTTTGGTATAACTAAAGACTGTATTGTAATATTATCATGGTATCTCACCATTACACTATCATTTCAATTTGAACAAAGTCCAGTTTGAAGATGTTACAACTGTATTTCACTACTGCTAACGCTCCTTTGTATTTCTGAAATTAAGAAGGTTTTTCAGGGCAACGGGAAGCAGGCCATTTCCAAGTAGGAAACCTGAAATGGTATAGTTCTTGTGGTGGTCTTCTACACAGGATAAAGCACACACTGAGCTGTGGTGGCCAATTTCTTGATGTGCTTGGACTGAAATATCTGTATGGCAAAACATTATATTTTGTCTGGTTAATCAGACAATTACTGATTCATAGTCATCTAAAACTAAACTTATATGGATATTTTTTTTTTATGACACCAAAATTCTTTCCTTTCTTGTTCACTGTACAGTGTCTATTTTTTTTGTTGTCTCCCAATGTTCTTCTTTCTTCACCTAAACTTATTCTAAAATCCATACCATTTCTATAACATGATAAGAAGCTGGGCTTATTACTGTCTTGGTATTATCCTCCACTGTAAAGATTGTAGGACGGCAAGAAAAAGATCAATAGTATAGATAGAAATCCAAAAATCTATAGTATGGTCCTTCATTTTCTTGGAAGGAGGTGCAGAACCTATTAGGCCATCTTGCTAAATTGATGAGAAAACCAAAGGTTAGAGATGAAAGAAAAAATGCACAAGATATTAAAAAGATACAGCCTTCTGAATCAGAAAGAAACAAGAAGTCACTGAAGTAGAAAATAGAACTTCAAAAAATGAAAGGAAAAATTTATTAACACCAGATGGACGTGCAACTAAAAGTGAAATTAATCCTAGGGAAGATGCCAATAATGCATACAACCTCATGAGAAGAATAAGTAATTCTGTAGAATATAATGATTCCCTGGAATAAGTGACCAGTAAATTAGGAAAAAGCATAAGTTTGATAGTCTGGGAACAGATGGGAGATAGCCAGGTAACCTGAAGAAAACTGCACATCTGACAGAATCATTCATATTTAAAATGCACAGGATCTAAGGAAGGTGGGAACAGGCGATAGACAAACTGTCTTAGTGCTGTAAGTATTGCTGAGCACTTAGGGAAGGTTCAAAGTGTCAGGATGGATTATTTTCTTGTCAGGAGAAGTATGAATCGAATGAGAATGTATTTTTTATAGCTCTCCCTTTCTATGAATGTGAGTTCTAACTTCTGGATTTCTGGCAGTGTTCTCTGGGTTTTGCACCCTTATGGCACTGATACCTGGGAAATAGAGCAGTTGATGTAATTCAGCTGTGGTGCTGATGGCTAACCTAGCACCACGAACATTTTGTGATGTATCAGACTTTCTGTCTAGGAGTATTTACAAAGCTATCAATAGCTACAAATACTGAACTCTCAATGCATCAAATAATGCTGGACCAAATTGTCATAACCAGTAACTTATTGTGTGTAAATCTCACCTATTTTAATAAAACACACAGCTTTGCATTCTCCCCCTCTCCCCACCCCGCACCCTTTAACCCCACTGTGGTTAAAATGAGCCTGTTCTAAAGGAACAGATGAAGGAGAGCAGAAACTTCAGGGTATGGTACTTGGGTATTTTGTTGATAAACTTCATCCCGTTATGCTGACTAAAAGGATGTTTCCTACTGAGTGAAAAGTGGAGCTGTGTTTGACAAAATATGCCTTGCTGAAGCTCTGCTCCCTCATATTACAACCAAAAGAAAGCAGAAACTTTCTAGCACTTTACAAAGCAGGGCCCTATTGTCCAATAACTTCCTAGTCTAATTGCTATCTTACTGTTTTTCTATATCAAATCTGATGGGATCAGACATTTAGCTCTTCATATGGTGATTGAATATTTGGTTGTATGGATTAAAATAAGTTGTGTAAGAATTCCTTGGACCAACACAACAGTTAGCAATTTATGTTTAATTAACCAGGTATAGATCCATAAAACAAGCAACACATGACATGCCTTTAACTTTTCTTAATATAGGCCTTTAAAAAAAAACCCTTATCTTTTATAATACTGATATAACCTGCCAGCACTTTTATGTCACAAATAGTCACATCTCCATCTTACGTGACTTGCAGGATAGTATCTCTGCTGATTATTAGCCATGTCAACACGATGAACAGATTTTTAATTATCTGAAATTACTCTGAATTAAACATACTCTAAAATTTGCATCAGAGTATCAGAGGGGAAACTTTAGAGATGGAATAAAAGAATAAAATTGTACAAATCAAGTTCAGAACTACCAAAGGCAATAAAAAGTTCATTCTACACAAGTAATGAATCCGTGGGCTGCTGTGTTTTTGCTGTACTGCTGTATTATCCAATATTAAACAAGCAGAGGCTAGATGCAAAACAAATAATTTCAGGATATAATAAAAGCATCTGGGAATATTCTGTTGTTTAAATGAGAGACAATGCATTTCAACTGTATTGATTTGTGTTCAAATTATTGTCACAGTGTCAAAACTGATTCTTCTCTAATGTCATTTCCATTTCAAAATCTTCTTTTTTTTATTTTTTATTTTTTTAAAGTGTCTAGACCCTTCTGCCTGGAAATAATTCACAATTACTTCCACACATGTCCTGCATATAGAATGACAGTGAGTAGAGTTTCCATTTTCATGACATTATTTAATTTTGTCCTAATTCTCCACAGCATACTGTTCCACAGTCCCTAAAAATTGTTCATAAAAATTCTGGAATGTTTTAGTTAATGCCACAAATTTTTAATTGTATTTTAATGAAAATGAGAGTTTAAAATTCCAGTAATCTGCTTTCTGAATCCTGAAATATAAACATGTTAGAACATGTATTAGGATATCAAGTCTTTTTATGCCCTTCTAAGAAGTCCTCTGAAAATAGGGTATTCATCAGCTACAATCAATAGATCTTGACTAAGACTGTCCTGCTGTAGTGATTAATTAAAATTTTACTATGCCTTTCTTTCTGTCACTCTCTCTCTCTTGAATTCTTACCTTTCAGGAGTGTAAATCTAGTCATTACTAGGCTCCCTGGCAGATTTATGGGGCTGCTTTTGTTTGATTTTGAATAAGATCTGTTTATGGAAGAATTGTAAAAAAAAGAAATAATAAAGTGTTTCTTTATGGCAACAGTTAAATCTCCAAACTTATAAGCGTAAATAATAAAGACTATGACCAGGGTAAGTCAGAGAAGCACCCAGATCAAAGAAACGCTGACCAAGAAATAGTATGTTATAGATACAAAGCCTTGACTGTATTTGAAAATTCTACATGAAAATATTTGAAGCCCTTACTTACGTTAGCCTTTATAGTTTCATAGCTTTTCCATCTAGACAGAGATTGAATGGAACATCTGTTGTCTTCAATGGAAACTGTAGGCATGAATATCAGAACAAACATTTTCCCTTGTCATTGTGAGAAGTGAGGATATTAATCTCTTTGAAATACAATACTTCTATTGAGAAGCAGAATACTAACCTATTATGTTCCCCATAATTTATATCTGCAAACATCTCATATATTAAATGTTCTTTTTGGAATATCATTCTAAGATACATTCGTTTCCCCTGGTCTGTCCTTAAAGCAAATAGCAGTAATTCCACTGCTATGACCCAGCTTTTTAAAATTACCAAGTTAGACAAAACTTCCTAAGGTCATTATTGCTGAAGGAGCTAAAATATTTGCCTCATTGAAAGTAATGTGTGAAATATCTTTTTCTTTTCACACTCTTCTTATTCCTAACACTGGTTTCTCAAAATGATGGCTCTTAGAGCTATTGTAATTGGCTGAGTAGTACTTAGAGTAGGATTTCTGGCTCTTTCACTGTATTTAAGAATAAAAAGTTGGTTCTCTTCACTGGAAGGATCTTTCTAGCACAACATTCTGCATCCAGAGGTGCCATTAAAAAGAATGGGAGAAGTATTTGTGCTTTCCTCTGTCTGCCTTTGTCTTCTTGCTAGCTAGTCTCTACCTTCAAAAGTTTTCATCTCAATGGATTTCTTGAATACATTGTAGTTTGTCTGTTGCTTCACATTATTTGCCTGGTCTTCCCTAGAATCCATGCAATCTATTTTCCGCTCTCTAATAGAAGATCATCTACAATAGAGTAGATGTCACTGTAGTAGACATCATGTGACCACAAATTGGAGGGACAGAGAAGTGTATCCTACTGCTATCAGCTATCCTGAAGTGTTCTGTGATACCAGTAGTAAAACTTTCAGTTTTATTCTTCACTTAAAAAAATATGTCTATTAACACTCTCTTGAGTTGCTAAGAGTTAGTAAGTAAAGTAAGCTCCATTTAAACCCTCTTTCCCTTCCTGTGCTTGTTTGCAGACTCTTATTTCTGCAAATACTAAGTGAAGGTTATTTGTCATTTGAACAGTTTTTCAACAGCTCTTCTGAGCACAGCATTGCACTGGTTTGTTTCCAAATGCTCCTCTCCAACCTGGGAGTCTTAGAATGATGAAATAACCATTGCCTTCTGAAGGCGGAAATCTCTCTTGCAAGATAAAGGACTTTTGTGACTGCTCCTTACCCCAGTACTTTCTTAGTTGCATACTGCATAATCTAACAAATGTTATTTTTATATATTTTTCCAATGTGTATTGAAAATGCTCAGCCAGAGGCAGAGTGACTGTGATATATGGGGGCAAAGGAGCCCGGAGGTCTTAGGGTCAAAGTGCAGATGGAGACCCAGTGGCAAGTATAGGTGCTTTTTCTTTGTATTTAAGGTAACTGATGAGACAACAATTTTGTAATTACAACAGGCTCATATTGGTATAGTGCTTGTTCAAAAGGTAAAAATAGGAAATTATTTTTCCCTCTTGCAAAAATATTTGACTTATTAAAGGGGTATAACATACTGACATTAAGAACAGTCTGATATTTGTATAGAAAAACAAACTGAAGGTCACCTACTCTTTCTCTGAACTGACTGTACAGGATTTTTCATTATTTTCCTATCTGAAAAAGAAAATGGATATGTCTGAGCTATATTAAAAAAAAAAAAAAGACAGGCTCCTTTCTTATTTATAATACTGTGCTACAGAGTGCTTATTGTCTGTTTTGTGAGGAATCAAGATCTATTATGTATCAGTCCAGGGACACAAGCCATTTTCTAGGCTTACACTATTCAATCCTGAAAGCACTGTTTTACAGAATTCAGCAAAAAGAAATATTTCATAATCAAATAATTGAATTTTCAAAGAACTTTTCAATGCCCTAGGCACAGATGGTACATATCTAGAAGATTGCCAATCACATTACCGAGCACATATACAGTATGCTGTGCTCTTATGATCTCTTGAAATTTTGCTTGGCACAATAAGATCTCCACAAAGTTGTTTACCAAAAGAAAGGGCTTCTTATTTCATAGAGAAATTGGAACCTGCCTGTCATATTTTGAAAGTGCCAGCAACTGCTTTTGTATTAACATTTTTTGCATAATGTTTTGTGCCTACATTTCTATATGGATGCAGATAACATGAACTGGTTAGTCCATTGCCTGATCTTCATCTCCAAAGACATGAAAAAAGTTGCAGAGGAACACTGCAGTCTAGCATAGTATCAGAGGATTAGAAGCCACCTCAATTGTTATTCCTCTTGTCCTAGGGCAAGATCTACTGTGCCTATGTCATTCCTGTCAAATGCCTGTGAAGATTTAACTTAACATTCATGAAATCCAGTTCTCGTACTCATTTGCTTTTCAGCACCGGGGAAAAACTTGTAATTGCTACTCCATTTCTCGTTCCACAATGGTGAAAATGATTACGTTTGAACAACGTTAGAGATCTACAGCTTTTTAAAGAGTTTGTTGGATCTATTTAATTAGAGAATACTGTTAGCATCTTATTTTACAGGTGAAGAGATTTATCCATTGAATAGTCTGACCCTTTATGCATTGAAAAGGTCTGTCCTGGAATAAATTGTTGCCTAATATTTACATGATAAAACATTTAGGGGAGTTGGATTTCAGTCTGCATGGCTAACCTCATTAACACTGGGAACAGTGCAGGGGACCAGTGTTACTTCCCTACTCCTGGGGCCAGCTCCGTGCCAGCACAGACGCGAGTGGCCCCATCTTGCCACTGGCGGGAGGCTCCTGGGCACCCTTTGGGGTTTTTACAAGAATCAGTGTAGCCTGCAGGGTCTGGTCCTAATGTAGATCTGCAAGGGTGCTACTCCAGTCACAGCAGTGACTTCTACAAACCTGGTCACCTCCAAAGCCAATCTCTGCAGGAATTGTTGCACTTAATGGAGAAGAAGAAGAGTTATGTTTTAGGGTTGAGTTTCTCCCTTTCCTACTTCCTTTTGTAGTAATGGAAAACAAAGTAGGCTAACAATTTTTTTTTTAGCTAAAAATGTACCAAACTTAATGGAAGATTAAAATCCAAAAGAAATTTATTTGCAGAATCTGGGAGGGCATGCGGAAAGGGTTATACTGCAGATTGAATTTCCGGCATGCAGAAGCTACTGTGATGGGAGGTGTAGAAATATCTATAAATAATGAACATGTTCATTAAAAAATAAAAAGCTTGACTTACACTTCTGCTTCCAGACTTTAATATAATTAAAACTTACATCAAAAGAGTTTCTAACTGCACACATCATTCTAAATGAGGACATCAGATTGAAAGCAAATAGGATCTAGGAGATGAAAAATAAGATGGTCAGCCACCTTTTAACAGGTAAAATAAGCATCTAGCAGTCATGCCTTTATAAAGCACTAACTGCTGAATAAGTTCCTGATGTTAGCAGCATTTCTAACCTGTAACATATAAATAAAGCTTATTATTTAGTTTAGATTTAGTTCACTTCCGAAGTATGCCATTTTCCCCTGTCACCAAGTTCCCGTGGCAAATTTTGTTGTTCAGAAAATGCAGATGTACTCAGGATAAATAAATATTATATGTACAGCTCTATAATGATACTTGGCCTGAATACTGAACTTTACACTCCTGAGTGTGCTTGGTCAACATAACTAAATAATCACCTCTCTTTGATTTAAGTGCTGTCATCCCTCCCTGATTTAGATGCTATTTGTTCTACTATAAAAAGGGAATAATTCGGAAGGTAGGATAAACGTTTGGTCCAAAGCTTGCAATGTGCTGGCAGGAAAGGTGAGTATGTAAGACTTAGTGTCTTAGGTGTAACTCATTTCTCCCTGCTGTGGAACAGTTATTCTAATATTGCTGATATTCTTCACAAAACATCATTTAAGGACCTGGGTTTTATTTTTTACTTCTTTTCTGATAGTGTATCATTCGAACACCACATAGAAAAATTGGAGGGTATAGTTCAAAAGCAGATCCTGATAATAACAAATGAAGAATGTTTGTGTGCTGCAAGATAGATGAGCAGTTTGTGAGTTTCATTCATCTGTAATAATTGATTTACATCAGTTCTGCAGAGCTTTAGAAAACTGCTATTCCAAATCAATTTGATCCAGTTATAAAGTACAAGAGAGTTTAGCTTATTTTATGTATGCTTTGTGAGATGGATGCAAAGATATTCAATAATCTTTGGATTTTAAATTCACTAAATTGTGAAAGTACACGATATCTATCTTAATTGTACAATACGATCTATTCATATGCTGATGGAGGTTTAGATATCTAAAGTGTGTTTTACATATTTCGCAACTGTGTCTGACAGGAATCAACAGAATGTGAAAGATCACTTAAGAAACTAAATCAGTTCTCCAAGATTATGAGAGCTATTATGAACTGAGTATGTCTAAAAATGTAGAGATAAAGTATTAGCAGACCTGCAGAATTATTAGCCAAAAAATTTAGCCTGTTAAGTGTGTATAGAATATAATCTAATTTTAAGATGATAAGACTTACTTAAGAAATGATTTTCTATTACTTCATTATTTTTTCTATCATCACTTTTTTGTTCGAAGAGAAGATTCAAAGTAAAGATGAAATGCATAAAACATGTTTTCTACAGCAGAATCTTGTCACTTTTTTTAACAGACTGCTATGCTGCACGAGAGATCTTTGAGCCTGTTTTTTTTCATTCTTTTGTGCTCGGATTGTTTCCAGGTAGAATGAATGTTGGCAATAAATAATTTGGGGGAAATTCCTGGCAACTCATAAAACAATATTTGTCCTATTATGTGAAACAGAAGGTCAAAATTTGAAGTAAGATTTAAAAGGAGAGGTCAACAGTGACTTCCTACTCTCCTTTGTTAAAATCCCCAAAGCTGCGGAGGCTGCCTGCAATACAGCAATAATAGTTAATAACTACATCTCCGAATGAACTCTCCCTTTGAGAGTCTTGGGGCTTTAGCTAGTTTAACCTAATCTCATACCTGTCAGGTAAGTAAGTAATACTAACCCTCTTTAACATATAGCAAAACTTAGTCTCTGAGAGACTAGCACTAGGGTTATGCAGGAAGTATACAGCGGAACAAGAAGCTTGATTTCTTTATTCTCGTTAGCCTTAGTTACTGTATGTTTCTTCCAGCCAGAACCAACAGTTTTTCACATGCTGTCTTTGAAGGCTGCCGTCATCATTTGTTTCTGCATACATATTACAGCAAACCCTGTCTGAATTAAAGCCTTCACAGTACAGTGACCATGGGTGTCTTCGTGAGCTGGAGGAATTCTCTGATGTTACAATGGAATGAGATTAATCTTTGTTACCAAAAAATAAAAAAAAATTAGATGTAACTTTTGAATCCCTTTCCATCACAGTTACTCTTGTATGTGTGCATGTGTTTATACTTGTGTAGAGACAGGAAAGGCGTAAAACTGGTTTGGGTTTAATGAGATTAGACTAGAAGATAACCTATTCCCCTCTGCTCCCTTTCTTTCTCCAGAGGGAAGAGGAACCAAAGCACTGCCAACACTTAAACTAGCTTGATTAATGAGCTCTGCTCTGCCAGCCTTCCTATAATCTCTTCTGAAGTTTTAGGTTTGGTTTAATGTAGTTTAGTTTGGGATGAGAAGTAGGGCTGGTTTTAATTTATCTGGATCGTTAAACCAGAATCTAATTGGCACTTATAATGAAGGGGGAAGGCTTTTTCCCCTTTGAACTAACCTAGATAACAGCCAACCAAAATTAAGTAAATGCACAGAAAAGGAGCAGAGAGCAATGCATTCTACTTTATTCATCTGTATATGAGATTTAAATTTAGAAACCTGATACAGCCAAATGCAGCATCCAGAACTCATCTTTTCTAGTGATGTGTTGGGGAAATGCTTGTGATCAGTAAGTATAAGCAGATAAAGAGGTCTGAATATTTCTGTGAATCTTGTCAGCTCTTTCTCATTACAGAGTGATTGTTCTAACTAGAAGGTCTGGGGTTTAAAATTTGGTGTGCTTCCTTACTTTTGTTCACACTGAGCTATGCTCTGCTCTAATCCCTGTCTGTAGGTGGCACTGATCCTTCACTGTAACAGTGGCAGGGAAATTATGAATGCACTGGATTGCAAAGAAAATCTGACCTTTTGAAGCAAAAATAAAATATGTTTGTGAATCTGATAGTTACATGAAGCATGTATGAGCCTACAGAGCTCACAACACTGTAAGAATGAAGGAAGCCTCTTCCTGTCATTACTTTAACCTATAGAGATTATCACTATGTAATGTTATTCTGTATGTTTTGGCATGTTTTCCTTTCAGTTGTCTTTTCTCAAGAGCATTAGAAATTGAAGCAAACAAGAACTGAAAATCCTGACCAACACCTCATGCATGCTTGATTTACTTGGAGTCAAAAAGTGATTCTGCTTCTTTTCTAGTCAAATAATTCCTGAAGTGATGTAATTCTGCTAGGAATGGTGGAGGACTGCAGATAGCATATGACAAGCAGTCTGAAAATCTGGCCTAATCCTATTTTTGTGTTCTTACATTTTTGGAATAAACAGCAAAATCTCTGATTAGTAATATCCATTCTAATCAAAAGAGATAGGGTTAAATTCTGAAAAGGATTTAGGTATTGTAGTGTTGGGAAAGTCAGAGCTTATAGTTGAGCACCCTTATCTGCAATGAGATGTCTCATCACCTAGTCTGGAGAAAATTAGTTGTGTAAGAAAATACAGAAATTAGCAAGCTGAATAACATAAACTAGACAGGAAGAAGCCCTGAACAGAGTAATAGGGCCTACGGCCATTTACTCAAAGATAGTTTGGTACTAAATTGCATTAGAGAAACTGAGCTGTGAAGTCTGATCTCTTCCAGTGTCGTCCTTAGGTCATATCTTCATGCCATCCCACCCTAAGGCAGCAATTAGAGTTTACACTGGTTCTCTATCAGAGGTAAGCCTAGAAGAATGTCCTAACAAGCAGGCAAGGTCATCTGGTGCAAAAATGCCCATAGTTTACCAAGTTGTTCCAATTGTATAAGTTACTAAATATTTAGGCAAAAGGGATTTGAACTGGACTCTCCCACAGGAGCATCCTAACTCTGTGTCAGTCTGTCACCTTTCCTTTCTCCCTCTGGTCCAATGAATATTTAGTTATTTATACACTGCAGGACATCTCTAAGTGTTTCATCTAAAAGGATGATCAGTGGTCCGTCAGCTCAGCGGAAGGTGTCCCAGGTTGAAGTTCGACACTCAGAATTTGTCAGGGGAGTAGTTCAAAACTGCCTTAATTCCTGGGCTGTTGCTTTTATTTGGAACCATCTGTCTCATCAGCATCCTATCAAAAGGGATGCATTTGTAAGATATCTGTGAGAGTGAGGCTGGTAAATGAGATGTAAAAGAGAACACCTAACCTCAAACACCTTGGCAACATCAGCTTTTAGGCAATGATATTAAGTATTCTCAGTTGGAAAATTTTAAGTCTTCTAGATTTTACCATTAGGAGCTTAAGGACTTTACTGCTCTGAATAGTTTCTGAAGATTTTGGGTGCCTGAGTTCCAGTTCTGGGTGCTTGCATGATGAAGTGTGTTGGCCTGAAGTCACTTCCAGGCCATCTGTTTCCAATCAAAAGGCGAACTTTGCCTCCGAGACAGGGCAGCAGGGTTCATGACAGTGGAACCAAGATGGTTCCTCAAGCCTGCCTGGTGTGCCTAAAGAAGATTTCCCTCCAATTTTAAATATAATAGAATTTATTTCAGCATGCACACATGTTTCTTTGAATGAGTGTTTGGCACCAAGGAAGCTAACATTTGGGCTGAATACATTTTTATAGGCTGTTTCCTATGCTAAGACTAACACCTTTTTTCAGGGGAAAGCAACTGTGAACTGTAACGAAATGGGAGTGGAAAATTGGGTTTGGGTTCTTTCTATCCCTGTTTCTTGATTCAGAAACATCTGGGGGAGATTTTCATCCTCTGGGACCTTTTTGTTGCATTCAGGCTGACTTTCCAGAAGAATAATCTAGTTCTGCTCAGGTAGAAGGGAAGTACTGGGTGCAGTGCCCAGAAATGTTGCCTCTGGGAGAAGAGACAAAGGGTTCCTGCAGGTATAGTTGTGTTGCCAGTAGAAGGAGGGGATCTGAAGCCCACAGGAGGGTTCTCACAGTCCTTCTTGTATGGTCTTTACAGCTTTTGCTGTGGAGATTGTTCCCCTATGCTGACCAGAATTTGCTCCAACTCCTTCCTGTACCTTTACTCACATTTTCACATTTTGTTTGCTTCAGTGTTTTTTTTTTACCTTTTCTCTTTTTCTCTTTTTCTCTTTTTCTTTTTTTTTCTCTTCCTCTTTCCTCTTCCTCTTTCCTCTTTCCTCTTTTCTCTTTCTCTTTCTTTCTTACCTTTCCCAACACTAACTTCTCTCATTAACTCGTTTAGCTTTTTGGCAGAATCTGCCAATAACACTTCACGTCTTGTGCACAGGGTGTTCTTCAAGTATGGGTGAGGGAATGACTGGTTTATAAGGTTCACTAGGGAGAAGACACAGGTATATACAGTCAGGTGGACCCCAAGGTGCCAATACTGGTTAGCATGATAATGATAATCTTGTTGTCAGGCCTATGTAGGTTCCACAGACAGTATTCTAAAGGAGTATTTGAAGGACAAAGATAAAGATTTTCTTCTATGCTGCTTGAAAAGTTTTCTAAGTGGAAGAGACTGCAAGCAATGTTTGAGGCACCCCCAGACAGGTGAGGAGTGTTGGCAGGGAGGAGGCAGGAACTGACAGCTTGATAAAGACATAAGAGAGGTAGCTGCACGCTATGCCTTAGCAACTATGAAAGTGAGAAATAATTTAATTATGCTCATTTTCCAAGTACATGTTTGCAGGGCAATGTGAATTTTAATGGAATAATATGTTACATTGCTGAGATTTTCTATTTCAGGGTGTCAGTGGAGGCCAGGAAGTAATTAGATCACATCTGGATTTTTCCTCAAGACAGTGATGAAGACTTTATTTTTAATTTGCATGGTTTGCATCAGAGCGTGTCTCACCTTGTGTGACTGCTAGCTGGATTAATGGACAGACTCACTGGGATATCCCATATCTAAGAGACCATGGTCTCAGCACATGTTTGAGTAAGCGTGCATGCTCAGAGAGAACATGGCCAGGTTAATAAAGTAGGCTTTTAAAAAAAATCTTTCAGTAAGGGAATCTGTCCCAATGTCTTGGAATGGCAAGTGTAGGGTCTGACAGAAGACAAGTTATTCTATCTGCAGAAGCCAGATATAGAGTAGTCTTAAAAAGCAGATCAAGAGTGACAAACTTTTCATCAGCCTAAGCATCCTCTCTTTGCTTCAGTTCTCGGCCCCCAGGAGCTGATAATACTATTGAGGTCATTCTCACATCCTCTACTGCAGTCTCTTGCTGAAATGTTCTTTGTAGCCCTTCACGTTTGCGTCCAGCATGAAAAACTCTTAAAGGATTTTTTTTTTCTTCCCCCAAAAGATTGCCTTTTACCAGTTGGTTATGGCTGTTTGTTAACAGCCATATAATTTGTGACTAATTTATTTTTTCCTGCAGCAATGGCAGCAAAGTCCTTTCACAGCTGAGAAGTGAGCAGCTGAATTGTGCCTTCTGTTTGCACATCAGGCAAAGTCATATGGAGAAACACTGAAGCATATTTTTATTCGCAGTCGAGAATGATTGTGGAAGCATAGCTTTTCAGAGACAGCCCTTTTAGAAATGACACAAATATACAATGAATGAAGACTGCTTATCTACATAAACTGCATATACGTACAGATACCCTGAATGCAAAGAGCCTTGTCTTATTCCTGCCTTCATTTTATTTAGTGTGAAAACATTATTTGTTAATATCACTATTAGGTTTAGTCAGTGTTTGTAATATTAAATTTAAAAAAAAAAAGAGTAAAAATCATCTGTTATATTTCAAATTAGAATTAATTTCTTCTTACATAAATTTTTCTTCAATTTACCACCCTAACAAGCTAGACATCAAATTAGATATCTGAAAGTTTCAGTAATTTTAACAGATAGCTGCATATATTATTTATTTGTTGAATCAAATGGTAGAAAAAGTTATCGCAATATACTGGCTTTCTAAACAAATACTAATTTGTTTAATTAATATTTTGTAGATGTGCCTCAATTCTACACAGCACCATGGCACCTACCTGCTGTTCAGCTACCTAACTGCTCCTGATTTTGCCATATCTCGTCTCTTTAATTTAAATGATAGCAAATTAGATTTAGGCATCAATTTGTCTGCATGCATCTTAGCCAGAGATTTTATTGAAAAGAGGAAGTCTGCTTTTCTGGTGACACGCTCTTCTGCAGTTTTGCCGCTTACAGACTTAAAAGATGTTTCCTTTACTTGTTGTAGATTGAAGGAGGCTAGTAGTGAATCATAGGCATTGCTAAACTCTTCATTCTATTAAGCATACTGTAGAGAATCACATTATTATGACCTCACTTGTACATGTCCAGTTAAGTTCAAATATATACGATACATGTGATATGTAGTTTGGATATGGGAAAGAGAAACATCAAACATGCCGATTGTTGAACACTGCTTCTCCCACTAAATTGAAAGTGTTCTGTGAGCTAGAGAAGAACAGTCAGCAAATGCAACAAAAGTAGTTAGCACATATCTGGTACTATTTTGAGTAAACTGATTGAATATTATCCACACACACATTTATCCTCTGGCAATTCGCTTATTTGCTTAGGATTTTTGAGGTCAGAGGATGAAAGAGAAGAAGAACTTGGAGAGGTGATATATGATTTCCTGATACAGGTGCACAGAAAATGACAATTTGTACATGGTTTTATCACTGTGAGTCACTGAATGTAGCTTTTGCAACTTGAGCAATATGAGGCTATAAAACATTATCTTCAAAATGGTGGAGGTTAGAAGATATATCAAGAAGATAGAAGTGGTGCCAACTGTCTGGTCAGCTGCTACCAGAATCTTTAGCTGGAAGTGTAGATATAGTCCTGGCAAGCATAAAATATTAGAGCGTGGTGTTATGTTTTATTTTCTTATTTTTAAGGCCAGTAGTGGTATTAATAGAGCTGTCTTTGAATGCGTTATACCCAGAAAAAATAAATTCTATCCTTTATCACTTAAAAAGGACTTAGAGAAGAAGAGAAGAAACTTTCACCATAACATGAGGAAGATATGAATTATGCTTTTTTTTTTTTTTTTTTTATGTTGAAGCTAATAATGCTGTAAGAACAGTAGGTGTAGAACGTTACGGAAATCTACCATCACTGTGTGACCCAGCTGACCATGTGGAGAACGGATACTACATTATGTAGATGGAATGGTGATATATGCACTAGAAAAGTGTGTATATAGATCTCTGTTTTCCCTCCAGGCTTCCTTCCACATAGGAGTGGGCCTATGAATACACCATTAGAATTCCAGAAAATCTGGCTCAAAACTTGCTGGAGTGCCAGCCAAAAACAAAGAGCTCAGAAGGATAGGAGGGATTTCTCTAAAAGGATGAAATTTATCTCTATGCAAGGATATAAGATTTAAGTAAGATGATATTGAATGATATTGAATGATATTTACACATTAGGCAGTGATTGAATACATAAAGCTCTGCTGAGGAAACCATGCTGAATTTAGCCTTTTTTTTTTTTTTGAAAAACAAGCAAATCATTATATAGTGTGTGTTATAAATATTTTCAAAAATTTTATGTTGCTATTGTTACTATAGGTTGCAAGTCTGTGCCTAGGAGTTTTTTGTTTTATTGTAATTTGTGAGTTTATTGTGGGACAAGCTGCTAAAAAAAAGTTACGGCTTGATAGTAAGTGACTAGGCTATGTCACACATATGTGCCCATGTTCCTTGCTGATGTCTTTTTGCATCTTATACAAAGAGGGGGAATTCAAGTGTTCGTTGAATTAGTTCAGGTATGGGTATGTCTGCAAAGACTGAAGTGAAAGGGAAAGGGATATTGGAGTATATTTGTCATACTTTGGAGCCATGGGATCTCCTTAAGAGTGTAATTTCTTCCTTAGAGCACCCCACAGCGTGGATAAAACCACATTGTGGTTTCAGTAGCTCAGCAGATGTCCTCTTTGCTAGTCGATGATGGTTAGAATTTGGCTTTTTTTCTTTGCCCCGTGAGTTCTCCATGGAAATGGGCAGAAGTTTGACTCTTTGTTGACGGATGATGCAAGCCATTTCCAGAAAATTCCGTATTTCTGCCTGAATATTTTTCTAAACAGTTTTGACTAAGAGAGAGAAATTATGGCTGTTGTATCATATATACTATGTAGATATATCAGTTAAGAGAGTGGTGTTATTTTAATGCAATAAAAATAATAATTCCTAAATTTTCACTTAAAAACTTTTGTGCACCTGTAAGAGCAAATAGATGCCTGTCTGTTCAAAATGGGAACCCATATGTATCAATCTCTTATTGCAAAAATAATTACCTGTTTCTTCATTTTAATATATCTGCTAGTTGCTTACATTACAATCCTATGTTTCAAAAATTTGTTTCCCAAATATTTTTTCTGTGATTATGCTGAATTTTAATGCTTAATTAGAAGAATTTCCTTCGGCAACAATGCAAATTTGTCACTAGCCATTTCTTCTAATGGTGGGCTCTCTCACCTAGAACATAAAGCTTCATTCATTAATAGTTCATTAATTCATAGTTCAGAAATTCATTAATAGTTTGTTATTTAATTCCATATTGGCTGGTCAGTGTTTATCAGCCTTTGCTTCACTATGCTTATTAGAACTGGTTGAATTATTCTTGGTTAATTTTGTTTCTGGGTTTTACAGGCATTCTTCACTTACACACAATTCCTGATTTAATCCTAATTTCTGTATTTGTGATAACAGGCTGGACCCGGTCTCAGGAAAGTAGGGTATAATTGCTAGCTCTAACAAGTACTTCTTTTGAAAGACTGGATGATGAAATCTAGAGCTCTAGCATAGATAAATTGACTCACTTTTGTGGAAGTAAGGTATTGAAAAGAGATCATGCAACCCCAAATCCATACTCACTGAATTTTAGAAGCTTAAATGAGGCATATAAAATAGGAATCTCTTAGCTTGGTAGGGTCCCTGTGTAGATAGTGAAGCAATGGGTTCTGTTGGGGTCACTCATAAATTAATTTACCTATATAGTGGAGCCTGTCTGTCCTTACTAGAACAGGAATATGGAGTAACTCAGTTCCCCCTGGTACACACCAGAAAGTTATGAAGCTGAATCTGGATCTAAGTAGAAAATAGTGTCAGTGGCCAGTAGGAAGTTCTGAAGGATGAATTTAAATCTTGTTTTCTGTGATACAGTTTGTAATTCACAGAAGTGCCCTTGCCCACTTCAGGTTCAAAGCCATAAAATTATTGTGCAGTTAGTTATCAGAGTCATCCCTTTCTCATGAAAGGCTATTGAACCTGGAAGATTGCCTTTTATGTGGCAGATTACTGTTAAAGACCTTTTCTGAGGTGAAGGAAAGTGATCAGGGCCAGAGGAAACGCAGAGATTTTTCCCAATGTAACGAGATTTGAACCCATGTTTCTCACGTATCAGTAAAAAAAGTCTGCAACATTCAGGCTATAGAGTAATGTGGCCTTGGAATAAACAATGTCTCCTGTTCCCTATTAAAGTTAAATATCAGAGTTAGTCTTTGAGAGACTGTATTCACTAGGGTAAGCAGTGGCAGAAAAGATATGACTTCCTTTCTCTGACTGGAAAAATATTTTGTGCATTTAATAAAAAGATAGATGGTTTGGGCAGAAAGGAAAAGTTTAATCATTTGCCTTTTAAATTCAGCTTGCATGTACAGTACTATTATCTCAGCGTTTGAGTGGTGAGCCCTGCTTGTGAGTAGTGTAAGTAATTAAAGGGTTCAGGGGTTAAATATTACTATGCGTAGTTAAAAAAATAAATTGTTATTTTTAAAGACACACTAGGAGACAAACAAATGAGTAATAAATGTGTGGATACATGCATAGATCTGTAGCTGGAAAAATAGCTGCTGACAGCTCACTATTTTCCATCACTTTTCTACATTAAAAAATGGGAATCGGGAAATTATGGTTGGGAGTGGGGGTAATATGAAGGAATGAAGCCTTAATGGTAGTTTCCATTATGAAATTCAGTAGTGGTCCCTACAGCAAGGGAAAATCAATACAAGCGTCGCACTTGCAGGCTGAAACCAATGGTGACTGTTTCACTTGTCAAGCCTTACACCACAGGGCTGAAATATTTAAATGAGCTATTTTAGTCAAGCTAATCTTTCTGGGATTGTCCATTTATACAAAATATTAAACTTAAAATAATCTATCTTGAGATACCAACTGATTTTGTGCTTACTATTTTAACCTTTCCTGTCTACCTTCCCCACATTTTTGTTTTTGTTTTACATATTTTTATAATTAGATTTGTTAGTGAGTTATGTTTGAAATTAATAGACACCTGCCTGCTGAGGATCAGTTATAGCCACAGGCTCTAACCAATGTGTTAACACAATAACACACATCACAGGATTCAAATATTCCTCTGTTTACATGTTTACCTTATTGAATGTCAGCAGCTGACCTAGCTGTGGATGATTCTGAAGCTTTTCAGAGAAATGACCATCACACGTTGCTGTAGACAGTGGTACACATGGAAAATGACAATTTAATGACTAAAATATTCATTCTGTATTTCGTTTTTCCTGTTCTCCCTTATTGTGAATTCCCACCCTGAAACACAAAGAGGTGTGGGGACAGAAAACCCTTTAAAAAGTTGTAATAACACTAACAGATTCTAATGACACTTAAAGGCCTTTAAGATTATCTGCAGCATAGTTTAAAATATATATATAACTGTATTGACCCTATCTTCTGAAGTCATTTGGAAAAATTGACAAAAGCATCTTAAGATTTGACATACTATGACAAGGTGGTTTCTAGCACAAGTGTTCAGTATGAGTATGTAAAACATGTAATGAGCAATTTCTGCAGTTGGTGCATGGAGCAGAACATATTTAATTATCTTTACTAATTAAACAATAATGGGGTTGTTATTAGATCCAGAAGTACAACACTGACTCAGTTGAGTTCATATTAAGCCTACTATTTTAGTCATTCTAAAATATTATATAAGTATTTTCAATTACACGTTTTGGCTGAAAGGCAAATCACAAAAAATGTTGCCTGCTATCATCATCTTCCAATTTTTTTGAACAGAATGATAAGGCTTAGAAGAATTTTAAAAACAAATGTGATATTAATTGAAACCTGATTTTACTGCTATTAACGTATTAGACTATGACTTGGAATTCAAATGTGCAGTTATGCACCTGCATCTGTGCAATGTTAGGGGATTTGAAAATCTTACTGGGCTTCTGTGTAAATGTTCAAAGCCAAATCAAAAACAGAGTGTATACTGTGTGCATTTAAAAAGTACCTAACAACTTTTGTTGTTATGTCTGTAGCATAATTTTTTCAGCTTTGTCCATCTCATAAATACTAAGGCTCAATAACTGTATTTCGTATCTATTCTTTAAAATATTTTACATACCATTGAATGATAGTACAATTATTTCTTTGAAAGATACGTTACTATCCCACTGGGTCATATAATGGCTAAATTTAATGTTCAGTAAAGAGTGAACGGACAGTATTCAAAGCATTACTAAAATGTGATTCTTTTCTATTGCCTTGGAATACATTTATAATTCCATAGCCATTGCTACATCTAAAGGCTTTAAACAAATGTTTGGGGAGGGCTACCAAGTTCTAATGCAGATTTTCAGATATAAAATATAGAGCTCTATACTCTGATAATTTTTCATGTTACATACCCTCCCTTTCAATACTTATTTGTCACACCCTCAATCATAATAGAGAACTAAAGAAGTTATAACAACAAAGGAAATGTGAGATACTACATTTCTTTATTGTTTGTGGATTTAAATTTAAAGGTGGCTGAAAAATGCAGATTTTTATATATATATGTATGTGTATACAGCTCTCTGTGTTGGTCCTAATGTTTCATTTAATTTTGTTATCATCTGGGAATCAGCTCTGGGAAATTTTTCTAAACACTAATTTTTACCTGGAAGTAAGCTTCATTGCCTTGCAGAGGAAAAAAAAATTGGCAGTGCTATGTCAAAAAAAATTTCTATATACATAAACAATATTTGACATTAGATACAGTGGTTGTATGTTGAGCTTATGTTCCTGTTCCCTCATAGGAAAAATGTAAATTCTGCAAATCTGATTTCTGGATAATCATATTTAAAGAAATTGAAATGTACACTTTATTTAAAAGAAAACAAAGCATAACACCTTTGCTTGCTAAATATTCATCCCCCAAAATTCACTTAAAACATTTAACTTTCACTTAGGGCAAAACTGATATGTTCAGGGCAGAACAATAATATCTGTACATCACTGATCTCCTTTCATGCTGAAACGTCTTCCAAGTAAGAAAAAAGAAAGCATGCAGATGTTATCACAAGGCACTTCTGTAGATTATCACGCAACTACACTGAGCACTATGTCTGTAAATTATGAATTTAATATGTCTATCTTCATATTGTCTTCTGTGTACAATGACTTTATTTCTTATATATACTATTAGGCAGAATATAGAGAGACATGAGTATATTCAGCCTCTCTCTGGAGAAACTAGGAAAGACTAGCCTGTGACTGACCTATTGTAGGGGAAAGAAAATGGTTCTAGGTACAGGATGATGCTGTGCTTGGAAAGATCAGGTAATGCTTATCTATTCATTCAACCTACCACTTATAATTAAGCAACTATAAAAACAGTAGCAGAAAATAGTATTTTAAAGATTTCAGATGAAGTTTTGTTGTATGTGGTTTATGTTTCCTCAACAATCTTCTGAGTTGCCACCAAGCTAGAATAATGCAATGGATAGATAAGCATCGTTCGGTTTGGAGCAAAGGTTAGAATTCTCTGCTCTCTGTAGGTTTGCTATTTGAATCACGATAGTTGCCAGTTTAAATCTGTAGGGCAATAAAGCAGCTTTCCGTAGAGAAATAACAACATCCCATCGATCATTGCTGGCTTTGTTTACCTCTGCATCAAATACAAAGTACCCCCAAGTAAATTAAAAATCTTTCAAAGTTAACTGTGTAGTTGCTCACTTACTCCCATATTGGTGTGTGTATTGTGATTTTTCCACAATTATAAATCTTGCTCTTTGCTAGTAACATCTTTCAGAAAGACTCTTCAGCCAAAAAATTCAGTTGAGACTCCCAGGCTGGCAGCTCCTGTAGTCTCTTTTGAAGTATAAGCCCTTTACTTCCAGCTCATGGTAATTCCAGTAGACCCTTTTAAGTGTCTTGTTTTCTTTTTTAGTTCCTCATCTTCCCTTGACTTCTGTCTGCAGTCACCAACATTTTAATGGTGGGACAGGTAAAAATTTCTTCCCTATTTTTTGCTTTTTTTCAGTGTTAAAGAGCCACAATCATTTATTTATTTACTCGTTTGACTAGTGTCTGAGTAATAGTACCAGAGCAGTTGCGGTGCTTTCAGCAGAATAAAGAGGAGAGGAAAGTTTATAGTACTTTCATATTTCACACTTCTCTGTTCTAGATCTTCTGTCTAGTGTTCTGCAGCTCTTTGATAAATTCAGAAATAGCAGAGTAAAGCAGAGGTGTTGGCGGTTCTTTTTCTTGCAGTGGTATTGTTCTTGCTAAAAACAATGCCTGGGAATTTGACCCTGCTTGAGCAGGGGTTTGGACCAGATGACCTCCAGAGGTCCCTTCCAGCCTCAACCATTCTGTGGTTCTGTGAATTGATTTTGCTGCCTCTCAGAAGAATGCTTTAGCTAGGAGAGCTATTAGCAACAAGATGCTGACAGAGGTGCCGATGACCTGTACTACCTGTACTCTGTAGGCATTCTCTAGCAGTCATTACAAAAGAGAATCTTTCTACTTATTTTTGGAACTGTAAGAATATTCCCTTGTGGCCATATCTTCCCTGCCTTCCTTCCTTCTCCCACAAATGGGTAGGTTTCATGTAACATTTATTCCATTTCTCTGCAGGGAACAACTAAATTATATAAACAGAGTTTCAGCCAAAACCATGCTTTACTTTTCACAGCTACACTAAGTACACTTTAGATTTTTTAGGCTTAATTTCTACTGTACTATATAAAATACCATACTTCTGTAAACGTAAAAGTTTGCTTGTATGAGATAATACATGTTAAAACCATTTTACTTGGTAAAATAAACCCAAATAAATTTATCTGAAATAGTAGTACTTAACACGAATTCAATTATTTTTAAAACAATGTCCCTATTAGAGGAAGATTGAAGCAATTGTTTTTAACCCTGATGACTACTAAGCAGTAAAAGTTGATGTTGATTTGGTTTAGTTGAAACTCAATTCATTTTACCTAATCAAAAAGTCCACAACTTAAGCTTTCCAGGCTAACTATTAATCAGAGAACAGGCTGCAGTTTGAATTTGAACTGCAGTGCATTCAAGAGGCAGCTTCATAATCTGAGGACATTCAGGCCCTTAGGGCAATGTAATAGCCTGTCACTATTCCATGTATACTCACCTGAGACTTCCAGGATGGGTACCAACGAATAGCAAGGACAGATACCTGCTAGGAAAAGACCTATTTAATTGCAGTTACTATTCAATAGCTGTTAGATAGCAATGGTTTCTGCATATTATTACTCTAGGCTGGATTCAAAAGAAACCTTAAGGTGGGATCATCTTCTCCACTACATGGTTATATACTCAAGCAAGAATGTTAGTACTATAAGCAAAACCTTATTGAGTCATTCACTTATAGTCACCAAGAGTTGAATTTCAGTGTTGTTTAAGAGAAAAACTAGTGAGAAATTTTCATTATTAAAAGAAAAAAAGAGAGAAATTTCAAAGTTTTTACATCTAGCAGAAACTCTGCATGTGTAAGTGTTCCTAGCTGTTAACAGTAAATGCAAATCTGTGGAAACTGCAGCTCAAGCTGTGTTTTCAGCTGTAGGATGTCAGAATGCTGATGTAATAACCTAGATGTCCCAGATGAACTTTTCTGGGTGACTTCTGAAGGAATGACACTGTGTTTTCAAATTGAGGAGACAAAAAATGACCTTAAATCTGTGGTCCAAATAAGAGTAGGAAAAAAACAGCAATCTCAGTGTGCTAAGTTAGTTCAAAATTTTGTACCATAGTGTATTGGGTTTACGTGGTAAAGGTTTGGTAGCAGGGGGGCCACAGGGGTGGCTTCTGTGAGAAGATTCCAGAAGCTGCCCCATGTCAGATAAGAGCCAGCTCCAGCTGGCTCCAAAAGGGACCCACCGCTGGCCAGAGCTGAGCCAGTGAGCGATGTTGTTTGCGCCTCTGGGAGAGCAGATTTAAGAAAGGGAAAAAACTGCTGCGCAACAGCAGCTGGGAGTGAGAGGAGTGAGGAACAGCCCTGCTGACACCAAGGTCAGTGAAGAAGGAGGGCAGGAGGTGCTCCAGGCGCCAGAGCAGAAGTTCCCCTGCGGCCTGTGGTGAGGCCCATGGTGGAGCAGGCTGTCCCCCTGCAGCCCATGGGGTACCACACGGAGCAGATCTCCACGCTGCAGCCTGTGGAGGAGNGAAGGATGGACACCATGGTACGGACCCATATTGGAGCAGCTCTTGAAGAGCTGCAGCCGGTGGGAAGCCCACGCAGGACCCGTTCGGGAAGGACGGCATCCCGTGGGAGGGACCCCACGCTGGAGCAGGGGAACAGAGAGCGACCATGAAGGAGCAGCAGAGACGAAGCGATATGGACTGACCGCAGCCCCCATTCCCCGTTCCCCTGCGCCGCTTGGGGGGAGGAGGTAGAAGAGGGTAGATGGGGGGAAGGTGTTTTTAGTTTGCTTTTAGTTTCTCACTGCTCTAGTTTGCTAGTGATAGTAATAAATTATACTAATCTCCCTATGTTGAGTCTGTTTTGCTCGTGATGATAATCAGTGAGTAACCTTCTCGTCCTTATCTCAACCCTTAGCCCTTGTTCATCATATTTTCTCCCCCTGTTTGTTTGAGGAGGGGGAGTGAGTGAGCGGTTGTGGTGGAGGTCGGCTGTTTAGCTGGGTAACACCACCACACATAGTAACTTACTATTTTTGTTTATGCTTTCTTTTTAAGGATGTCAATCAGTAACCAAAAATTAAGTTCAAAGTGTCAGCATAATTCATAATTTGTAGAGATAAGTTGTCTGCAGAGATGGCTAAATCAGTACAGTGCCCGCAAGCTTTGTAACCTGTGGTGCTAAGTTAGCATATTGTACTGGATCTGGCTAGAATAGAGCTAACCTTCTTCGTAGCAGCCCATATGCTGCTGTCTTTTGGATCTGTGGCTAAAACAGTGTTGATAATGCACCAGTGTTTGGTCTATTGCTGAACAGTGTTTGCACAGCATCAAGGCTTTCTCCTTTTTTCTCATTCTGCACCCCCAAGTGGGTAGGCTGGGAGTGGGAAAGAGACTGCAGGGGCAGAGAATAGTCAGGACAGCTGATATGAATTGCCCAAAGGGATGCTTTATACCATATAATGTCATGGTCAGCAATAAAAATGGGGTAGGTGAGCAATTTGTCTTCCAAGGGGGTTGTTGCTCGGAGATTGTATGGGCAATGATCTGCTTGTGGCAGCTGGTAAGAGATTTCCTTTGCATAATTTTTTTTCCTCTTTTCTTCACCCATTAACCTATCTTTATCTTGACCCATGAGTTTTCTTGCTTTTTTTCTTTCCTATTCTCTTCTCCATTCTGCCAGGGAGTGCAGGAGAGTGAGAGAGCATCTGTGTGGGTGCTTGGCTGCTGGCTGGGGTCAACTCACCACACTGGTAAACTACTTGCAAGTCAGTACTACATCACTGCTGCACGCTGAGATGAGATAGCACAACTCAGCTCATATCCAAGAAATTTCAGTACCCAGGCTGTGAGAAAGGATTAGCACAGACAACTTGTGTGGTATGACTACTTCAACAGTGAGCAAAATCTCCCTCAAACCTGCCAAATGCACAAAGCAGCTGAAGAAAATAAAATAATATAAAAGCCTACCAAAGCCACGTGCCTCTACAGGAGGCAGCACATGTTTAAGTGGAGGTGCTACTTCTTCCACTGAGTCACACAACACTAAACATTGCTAAAGGACTCAGTTGAGTGGCTTTTAGGAGTTCTTATGTTTGACAGTTTCTTGAGTTTTCTTTGACTAAAAAGTCAGATTTTTGGTCATGCTGTATTTAAGTAACATCAAATGTACAGTCATTTTCATAGAAGCTACAAAACAACAACAACAACAACCAAACAGACAAAGGGTAAAACTGTGAATTTATTGTGATTACATTACAAAGGCTGTTCTAGGCATGAAGATGCTTCAGCATGTTGTGGCATGCACCTATATAAAATGATTTTGATGTTTCACTGGTATGATGTCCTATTAAAGATACAAATCAGCATTCTGTCAGTGTAACAGCTCCCTGAGGTCCTTTAGGAATTACTACTGAATTTCATTTTTCACTTAGCCAGCTACATGGCGTACATTTATTAACAAAATGGAACTTCGGTAGAGCAGCAGTGAACTGTGTTCACCCTTCAGGCAAACAAGCCCCTCAATGCTCAAGAGTTTAAGCTCACAAGCTGTCTGCTCATCTTGCAAGTTTGCTTCTTTCTGCAGACCTAAAAGCACTCAACAGGCTCACATGGAAAGGATTGCGTAAAGGAAATGTGAATATTTCAACAGTGAACCACTGGGAAGCCTCCACATTTGAAAAGAAAGGCATCAACAAAATCCTTTCAGATGTGTCTTGGAAGGAAATCACAAATCATGGTATTTAAATTATTTTTAGAAGAGGAAGTATGAATGAAGATGAGGTACAGATTAGTGGCTGGGTCAAAAACACTGTGAGAGAAGAACACATGCTGAATACAAAGGGCAGAGTCTGAAAAGAGTAGTCAAAATCATCAGAGAGACTGAGCTGGAGGAAAAGCTGCAATTAGGAAACATACTTTCAAGCTGCCGTAGTCACCGTATACTTGAGCAAGACTTTGTAAAAGTGCTCAGAGACACCAAGAACCTGTTTTTCGTAGATGCTGGAAGAAAGTAGTAGAGATTTAATTAACACTAGGTAAACACACAGTCAGAACAGGATGGGCTGGAATTTTCAATTACAGAAGGATGCTCATGCACAACTCATTTGGCAGTAAAGTACTATTTTTAAAGAATCTTAAATGGATGTTGTGTGACCTGGTCAGGGCTGACTAGATTTAAATGTTAGTCATTTTATATACCAGCAAATCTGCATCAGCCAGATGTGATCATCCAAACAGTGTCAGGAAATTAGGGAGAGATTTCGGTGCCTTCTGCCAGTCAGACTACAACTTCTTTGTCATAAGAACTGGTAGCCTCAGGATCAGATATTTCTGACCTGAAGTGTTCACAAGTAAACTACAAAAGCAGCATCAGCTGCTGTAGGAGGACAGATAGAATTTATTAGCAAACAGCATTTTGAGAAAGATACTGTTGAAATTGCATCACACATACTAGGTCAGGAGAAGATTTCACTGCAAGCATAAGCAGAACAGGAGATAACACTGTCTGGGGAAGACAGTGGCTGAAATCAGTAGGAGTGGATGACCATGCTGAGCTTGAAGTACCCCTAGGGATTCTGAGTGAGCAGAAGATGGAGGGGAAGTAAATTTATTGACAGAAAAGAGGGTGTGAAGATAAGAAAGAAATAAGTGATCTTATCTCACCTTTCCTACTTAGAACTTGATCCGTAATAACTAGATCATTTGTGGCAATTTTTTATCTAATCCAATCTTAAAGCCCCCCCAAAACAGACAAACAAACTAAAAAATCAAACCTTCCAATAACAGGTTCCACAACCTGTGCAGAGGGTTTTTGATATTTACACATCAAAGTGATTTTTTTTTTTTTCATGTCTAACTGAGTCTCGTTCCCTGAGTGCCCCCCTGCAAGGACCAGAAAGACTTGCTAACAGACGTATCAGAAACTAAGGAGAGGAGGAAAGACCAAGATTCTTGTTGGAACACACAGAGGGGTAAGATGAAGAGATGAGATGTCTGGATTTTTTGTTCCTTCCTGTTTGTTGTTGTTTTTGTTGTTATATCTCATACTAGTCATGGAGGAAAAAAAGTACTTAAAGCTCCACAAGTACATTAAAATTTAACATGCACCATAGTGGCTTAAAAAGCTGATGTTATTGCATTCCCAGGTGATAGTAAGGAAAGATCAGAGATGCAGGTTTTCTGGAACTGGCAGATTAGATCTAACACACTCAAATCTGTGTGTCTCATTGCCTTTTGGTGATTTTGATGTTAACATATTTTTCCAAAATTTCTTTTATGCAGGAGACAGAAGTATGCACACTGCAGTTGATTTTTCTGCCTCAAATTCTATGGTGATCTGTTATCCATGCAGCACTATAGTAGATGCCATATTACGTATATTTTGAAAATAAATCATACTGGTATAACAGACAAACTGCGAGAGTTATGCCATGTTTCCTCACAAATCATCAGCCTGGCAGGATCACTACATAAGCAAAAAGCCATTTTTTTTGAATTGCTGTAGTTTGTGTCCTGCTGTGTAAGCAATCTTCTTCCTTAAAGTTATAATAACTTCCTTCATAAAAGCCATTGTCTTCAAGCATTTGTTTCATCTAGGCTGTAATTTTCAGAGAGGGGATAAGAAAACAATTTTCCTGGTATTTTTTTACAGTAATTAGCTATAATGGAATTTAAGCCAATTACATGTTCAGCCACTCTCATCTATCTAGGTCTCCTGTTCAAATCCTGGTGATCTCATTCTCAAGCCCATTTTATATATGTACAGGTACCTTGATAATTGTCTCCAGTGATTCTGTTCAGTTTAGGAAAATCTACTTTGCAACACTGATAAATACTATTATTTGTGTCAGAACCATGTTTTCTGTCCATCTGGCATTTCTGTTTGCATTTTCAGTAGTTAAACTACAAAAACTATTAGTTAACTACAGATTTAATCTCAGGAACTACTTCAAATTGTTTAAATGAATCATTATACGTCATATTTCAGTTGTGTAAGTAGCTATAGCTGGGCAGTGTAGTTAAGGACTTAGATGAGTGGTGCTTTTGGGTAGGCTTTACCCTGTGATAGTTATGTAGTATATCTTAGCTGAATGGACAATAATTTACTAAATTGAGCAACTTGATGATACTGGTTTGCCTTATGGTATTACTGATAATATTGATTTCTACTCAGAGGTCACATTCCACCTACCGTCTTAATGCTGCTTTTTGTTTTGCTGTGGTTCCTGCGTGACAAGTATAGCTGTTTCTTTAAAGGTATTACAGCATCTGAAAGTGTCTTTGCTTTTTGGTTATTTACAACACCTGCCCTAGATGAACTTCACAGAAGTGATACATGGTTAAGAAGGTATCTCTAACTAGTGGTTGGAAGGGCACTCCTCTGAGAGTGGAAAAGTGTGTTTTACCTGATTAAAATCAGGTAAAATAAGTAAGTATCCTAACAGTCAGAAAACTAGTCATTCTGGTTCTTGTTCAACCTTTTCTGTTGACACAGCACCACTTTGTAAAAACACTGAATGTCATTGGGACAAAGAGAGAGATATACACATTCTGTATGAATTCTGAGGTGAGAAGATGGACAAAAGAAGTATTAGATCCCAAAATTCAACAATAATTCTTAGATCTGAAGAAGCAGCTGGAAAAAGTTATAAGACAGAAATATCAGGATATTCCAGAAACTGGTTATGGTAGGTACAAGAGAAGGAATTCAAATCACTACTTCATATTCTGTAATGGTTGACTAGTTTGGCAAAAAAATGTTAACACTCCTGAAACTGAGCAGGAGCCACTGCTAGACTGTATAATTCCTAGAACTCTGGCATGAAGTGTCTGAAGGCATAAAAAATTAGCAGAAAAATGAGAAATCTAAATGCTTTATAGTGTTGAAATATTTTCTAGAACTGGTTGTGTCAGTCAAATGAATAGGACATGGCTTTCTTGTTTTATATGTGCAAAACAAGCAATGACATTGACATGCTCTTTTAGTACAAAATCTTCCATCATAGAAGATTACAGGTCTGACGAGAGGAAAATAGTGAGTTTTCTACTCTGGTGACTAATCATATAATGTTAGGACTACAACTATTACAGAAACCACCACATCCTCTAACTGTGACTCTTTCACCTTGACTATCTAATTGAAACCTTCTGCATCTATAAATAAATCATAAAAATCTCCTATCCGTATTACAAGATCCTGAAGGCTTCCAAAACTAACTGGCCCTCTGTTGGGAAACATGAAAATAAGAATGCTAAGTTTTTCCAGCATTATTTTGGTCAGCCTGTAAGTTGGTTTTGAGAGGTGGTGTAATATCCTATTATGCATTACTCAGGAGATTTGCAAGCAGAAACTACATGAATTAGAAAGGGATATTATATGACTAGAGAAAATGTTATGGGAATATTGCTGAAGTGGGGATTCAATTGTACAAAAAAAAGGGGGGGGAAGGGTAAAGAAAAGAAAAAATGCAACTGGAATATGATATTCTATTTGAGAAAAATTGAGAAAAGACTCAAACTGTTAAATCTTAATTTAAGCTTTCTGGAAAAATACCTAGATTTTTTTTTGGCATGAATAATCTCTGGCTTTCGCAAACCAAGATTAATCCCAGTCATTAGAAGTTAAAACTGGTATTCTTATTCCAAATACTAGGAAATCGTAAATGTAACTGTTAATAGTACTGATGTTTATAGTGGGTATTGCTGTTACTTCAATGGAAGTTAATGCAAGGCTCGTCACTTAAAAACCCAACTGTAAGTCTCCTTGGAAACTGGTTACAAATTTGTTTACCCTGTAGGTGATGTAGCATCAGGTAATACCAGTGTCCTGCTTAAAAGAAGACATATTATTCTAGTTGCATGTTTCTTTCTGCATTAAACACAAACTTCAAGATATTTACTGAGGATTGGATTTTGACATTACTGAGATTAAAAAGGATTTTGCTCAGGCTTGTACATTCTTCAAAATAATCTCAGTCTTTGTACAATGAAAGCGTAGATGATGATGTAGATGATGGTATGTCTATCCCACTTCTGATGTAGATAGAAAAGGAACATGGGAAGTGGCTTATCGTCCTCCACTCTTGAGATTGACTTTATATTCTATAGGTTTTATATTGTGCTGATGCTAAACACAGCTCAGCACTACCAGACATTCCTTGATATTCTTCCTTCCTAACACTTACTTTGGTCAGCATAAAATTTCTACCTGACTCTTCAGAGCTAAGTAGTGATTACTGACAATACAGGCCCTGATTCTCATTGGGCACTTCAACTACCCTGAAACTTGCTCAAAAAAACAACACAATGGCACACAAGCAACTTAGGAGATTTTTGGATTGTGTCAAGAGCAGTGGGCACAAGTTAGTACAGGGAGAACTTCATCTGGATACTAGGGAAAAATCCATCATAACACTTAAATATGGGAATATGTTGCCCAGAAAACTAGTGGGATTTCTTGTGTTGAAAGTATTCAAGATGTGGTTTGACAGGGCCCTGGATCTTATCTGAGGTATCTTTGAACAAAAGGTGGGACCGGATGATTTCCAGGGGTCCTTTCCAGCTTAGGCTACTCTGTGATTTAAGTTATGATGCTTTACTTTTCCTTTGTGCTGAACTAATGGAATCTACACAGATCTGTGAATGTAATGAATTTCTTCCTGACCATGCACAATTTTCAGGAAATCAGGACACAATTCCCACTGTCAGGCCATGAAATTAATAATTTATCACTGAACATTTCTGTGTAATTTATTCCATCTAATGTTCTCAGTGTATTAGCAGCTGCCTAGTGGAAAGAATGTATAACTATTTGTTTAGAATTTGTGTAGTTAGTGTTACTATCTCACGAAGAAAAGTTTTTTTTTTTTCTGGCTATGAACAGTTGCATATGCTACTGATTTTGCATACTTATGTTCTTGATTAATGTCTCATTAAAATCTGTGTTGCCTGATAGCTGTGGCTAATGGGGGTGAATATATAGTACAGAGGTTAAAGCAAGTGGTAGAGATGCTGCCTGCTGATTTTCACATAACTATAATCTTTTCATTATAAAGAAAAAACATCTCC
>VXAL01019885.1:192891-233505 GCA_013399475.1 Chauna torquata | reverse complement strand
AGAAGAGAAGAGAAGAGAAGAGAAGAGAAGAGAAGAGAAGAGAAGAGAAGAGAAGAGAAGAGAAGAGAAGAGAAGAGAAGAGAAGAGAAGAGAAGAGAAGAGAAGAGAAGAGAGACGAAAGGAAAGGAAAGGAAAGGAAAGGAAAGGAAAGGAATGGAAAGGAAAGGGGAGAAAAGATGCTGTTTCTAAAATATTTCCTCTTAAAACTGTTAAACCAACTGTTTAAAATGTTTTGATTAAACTCTCTTCTTTTAAGGTTATTTTTTCCTTCATTATTAAGCTGAGTTGGACTGAATCCAACGATCTTCCTGTTTGTATCCAGTATGTATACAGTAAGGTAAAATGCATTAGTTTTGATTTAGCTGGACATTAAAGAAAGAAGAAGAAATTACTGCTTTTTTCTTACAATTTTATAAACAAGGTGTGTGACTTCCCATCTGTGAATCTTGCAATAAGGCAAGGAAACTAAAGTCTTTTATTCACTTTGTCTTGAAAAACTGTATGGGTTCAAAGAAAAAGTAGCCAACAGCAAGTTCAATGCAGGATTTATATTCCAGTAACTTTAGAAATCAAGACCCACCTTTTCATTAATCCAGTCTTGTGCCACCTTGTTTCCATTGAAAATGACAAAGTTATGCTGATGTAAAGTTAGGGAAGAGTTTAGTACTTAGCTCGGAGGTGAGTATGGGACCAGACGTAGAACTACATCTCCCAGCTCTTCGTTTATTTCCTTCTGTTTGTACCCTCTGGTGTCCAGAATACTCGCTTTTTCTGAAGCACCATATCTGCTCTTTTTCTTTCTAGACCACAGTATCTACCGCCTGTGGTCCCCTGAGCTACAACGAATCACAGATACCCTAACATTCTATACGTAGTGGTCTCTTCCCTTTTCTGCTTACCAAGAAAAACTTAAGATCTTTATGATGGTCAAACCCATGGAAGAGTGGCAGGTCATACTGATGGGGTGTATGCATTACTGCCATTGGCACAGACCAAAATGACATGAGAAGAGATAAGGCATGCTACAGACTGAAAATTGTCCCAGAAAAGTGTTCTTGATTTATTATTTTTTCTTCCAGGAGTTTAATGCTGAATGATGTTCATGAATCAAATCAATGAATAAGTGCTTAGACTGATCCCAAAAAAATATGAAGGGGAGAAATACAAGAAGGAAGATTCTCATTTTCGTTACTCTTCAAAGAGCAAAACAAAGATTTATTTACTGGAGAGAATAGAATGCTGTACTGAAAACCATAATGGAAAGGTCATAACTTTGAACCACACTGGGGCTGCTTGATTTTGTTGGTGTGTCTGTATACTAGCTAGAAGGGATAATCAGGTCTTGTGTGGAAGGAGTATAGCAAACTGAGTCAGCGTTCATTTCTATCAGCTTACACACCTCCCCAGATGCGAAAGGGTTAAGCATGAGTTAGGGATGCATGTGAAAATATATGGGTGAAGTAGGAAAAAAAACTCTCTTCCAGCTTGAGCCACTCCATCTGTTCTCTTAATTCAGTGGCAGACCTTGACTGGACCCTGGGATCTGCTAGTCCCACACTTCACACAACTTCTCTCTGTAAATTAAGTTGTTGGCCTGTGTTTCTGAGGGTTTAGGAAGGTGAGTGATGACCTTGGTTTGAGTATGTTTGTATAGAAACATGTCACTGCAGGATGATGTCTTTCCTCCAGGGACATAGGGCCCAATACTAACCATTTGTTAAGAAAATACCAAAGCTAAACATATCCAGTGTATGAAAGGATCCAACACCCTTGCCAAGTGTAACTTTCACTCATCTTTGAAACATCAATGTACACTGTATTTTAAAGGTTATTTTTAGCACTTGTCTTTTAAACTGTTTCCCATCTGATGTTAACATCTTGCAACTTTAAAACTAATATGAGTTATTTTTATTATTAAAATGGGAAATCTCTTTAATATACTGTAGAATGGCAATATGTTTAATATATGCTTTAAAAAGAAGATCTAAAACAGTATTTATGCTCAAGAATGAGGACACGTAATTCCAGAGAAGCCACATAATGCTTTCAAGTTCTATGTTTCTTTATATAGCAGAGATTAAAAATAAAATTTTAAGAAGGATATAGGTTGTTTTCTTTTTTTTTTTCCATCTTCCTTGCAGTATTTTCCAGGCAGTGGTCTATGCTCCTGAGTTCTTGTATATGTGTATTGATGACTGGAGAATTCATTGTGCTTCTTCGACAGTCTGAGAAATCTTGTTAAATGGCAGAAGTTGTCTTGCAGCATTAATTTTGAAATGGGATGATTATCCCACACAGGTTTGGTCAGATCAGTATTTTTTCTTAGCTCATGATGTCCATAAGAAAACACAGAAAGATAAGTGTACATTAAAAGCAAATTATTTCAGACCAGGTAGTCTTAAAAAACAAATTCCTAATGCGGCTTTAGATATATAATTTTAGGCATCTGAGTCTGAAAATATCGGCCTTGTTTAATATCCCTATTCAGGATTGATTAATGTACAGTCAGGATGTTTTTCCATACAGCCAGCCTGTAAATGTTACCTTTCTAAAGTTCAGCCCATACTTACTTGGTATATCTTTAAATAATTTATCTTCCTTTCCTACACTCTTTAAATATTTCAGCCTATTTTAGGTTATGAAACAGTTGTGAAAATGCTGATTTGGCTCTAGAGCTTCTCCAAATTATGAGGCATAGCTGGTGTGGGGGACAGCCCTTTTTTTAAACAGGAAAGAATGAAATCTTAGCATCATTAGAGTCAATAGGAGCTCTGCCACTGGCTTCCATGTGGCCTGGATTTTACCCAGCAAGCCACCTTTGCTCTTAAGTGATGTAAATCAAGCAGGACTGCACCAAAGACTGCAAGAGCACAAAATGTGAAACTGGTATGTGAAAGGAAATCAGACAAAAAAACTGGCAGAAGAACTATTGAAAGCTGGTCAAAATAAAGTGTCTCTATTAAAAGAGGGTGCATTTTAAGATTTTCTCCCCTGCAAAGTTTTCTCTAAACTGTGTTTCAGGAAAGACTGTCTACTGCCATGTGGAATCATTCTCAAAGGATGCATCATAGAAAGTAAATAAGAACGTTGTCTGTGTTTCTTTGTCTCTCCCACAATGAAGGGCTATATTAGTTACCTAAAACTGATCACAAACCATTCCAAAATGTCTCTTTTTCTCTACATGTAAACAATCTTTGTAATACCTGAACTTTTAAAAATACTCAAGTCCTCCTCGCTCCAACATAAACAAAAAACCAGCAACATGTTTCAGTTGTTCCTCTCGTGCAACTGTGCCCTTAAATTTCTTCTGCTCAGAGGACTGTATTAGGAATGACTTAATGTAAAGAATGCACTTGAGCTCTTTAGCTAAAAATAGACTTTATTTACAACCAGTTTTGTATATTTTTTGGAAGCTGTCATTCCATTACTTTTCACATAAGTCAAAGCAGAAAAAAATGTATTTGAGTAGAAAAGCAGGAACTAAAGTTCATTTCACTCAAGAAAAAATCATATGTTTTAGTCAGGCCAGCCCTGAAGAGCAGAAAAAAAAGATTGGACAGTTATCTGGAGGAATGCTCAAAATGTTTTCTGGGTGAGAAAACATTTTTAATTTAATAAATGAATAAACTGTTAAATAAACAACAAAAAGTTAAGTGCATTTTGTTTTATACTGAACATAATGAAGAGAATAAGAAGCCCTTTTAACAGCAGCCAGGACAGCATTCCCAAAATAACTTCAAGAGATGTAAAAGTCTGTGTGTTAAGAGGGCCACAGCTAGATGTCTTTGGTGTAGGTTAAATGCTCTGTGGGAATTGAGTGCAAACTACCTGTCCTCTCTTCCTTCAGGAATAAAACTCCACTTTGTGACAGCTATCAGATTTTAATGGAAAGAAACGAAAACCTTTAAAACCATCTCCTAACATCAGAGAGGTCTCAGAATTTGAGCTTTCATCAGGAAGAAAAATGTACACTATGGGGCCATGTGAAATCCAGAGTGTTGCCAGACAAGCTCTGGAGATGTGTGCTAGGGCTGGTTATTGGCCTGATTTTACCTTTAATTTACACAGTGGGCTGTGAGTTGCAGCAGTTGAAGAGGTAGACTCTACTCTGTGGAAGGTTTGCTTCCAGCAGAGTAGTGGGTGGGTGGATGAGCTGGTCACCTCTGAAGCTGCCTCGGCTCGAGGAGTCAAAACCCAGAGACTGGTGCTCTGCTGTTCCAACAGTGAGCAGAGCCTTTCATCCTCTATTGGGTTGGCCAGAGCTCAGATTTCTCACTCTACCCTACCCACCATGGGCTATTTTCCTTTAGCAAAAAGTTTTGTTAGTCTTATTCTTTACAGAGGAGACACAAACAGAAGTCTTCCATGGATTACAAAGTTCCTCTCCCTTTGGGCTAGTAGCAAATGCCATAACCTTGCTAAGAAGTAAAAACAGTAGCTGTTGATGTGCCAGATCTGTGAACACTTCAGACTTTTCCTGTGATGGAAGCCCTTCATTTAGATGGGAATCTCCATCTACTTGGTCACCATCCCTAGGCATAGAGGGAAGGTGGTTCCCCACTTTACATCAGTCCAATTGTTACACAGGTGGAGCATTTTTGCACAGTAGCTGGAGAACAGCTGCTCCTTCTGCTTCTCTGTTTCTTGCTCTGTTTCCTTCCACTGCCTCTTGCTGCCAGGTCTGAGGAAGAATGAGATCCTCCTGGGGCAATGCTTAAATATAAGACATGAATAATTACCTGAATTTATTTCCCTTTACTCCTCTTTCTTCAAAAGTTCTGATACAGAACAGTGAACAAAGCAAGAGGGACAATAAGATCTCCAAAGAAGTATTTTGAAAAGAGACAATAGTACTCAGGGTTAGGAATATCTTGCTCCTCTTCTTTCTCCCTCTGAGATGTATGAAGATATTCTAGCTTGTGTGAATCTGGCACAATCGCAACAGATTTTTAACAGTACATTAGCTTACCTCAGTTTAAAAACCAAACTCGAAAGCAACGCTTCCTTTCCTTAGGGCCTGTTACAGTGTGCTTGCAGATAGAGAAAAGGTGCATGGGCTAAACAAAACCTGTTTGTACTTGACACTTTAAGTCAATTTACAAGCCTGCTTGAAGACTTAAATGAGCTCTTGTGTTTAAGAGCTCCCTGTGTGGCGTGTTGTCTGCTTGTCAAATATGTATATTTTTAAACTGATTGATGTAAAGCTGAGAAAATGTTGTTTTCTTCTGTATCTTTTTCTCTATATCTTGTCCTCTTCAGTACCTTTTCTCCAGATAAGCTAGCAGTAAACATCTCTTAAGCTGAATTTATTTCTTATTATATTTATCAGTAGTATTGTAGACATGCTGAATCATTTTTAGCCCTGGTTAGTAGCAGTATCTGTAGATGCTGTATATTTCCGTAGCCATAAGGCTTGAGCAACCATAGGGACTAAACAAAAGAGCAACAGCAGGAAGAATATCTTAAATGTCTTCTCCCTGTGTGTTTATTAATGCTGACTGTAGAGAAACAAAAGGAAAACTAGGTACACCCTGAACACTTCAGATTTTATCTAAAAATTTGGGGTTAAAATGATATGCCTGTGTTTTCTGTGTCCTTTTACAATTTTCTGTTATTTAAGTAGAAACAAGTGTTTTGTTTTCAATTAGTGGATTTGCAGTTTATACAAGTATATCACCTCAGGATCCTCCCTAGAATTAACCGTTCTGGTAAAATATGAAAAGTGTGACTCTGTACCACATGCAGACTTGAAAATAATAGCTGGAAATTTTAAACCAGATTTTCTCCAAATGTATTTTTAGTCCCATTTTAGAGTGAAAGTCTGCAGATGTCAGTCAGTGTTCATGTGCATGCCTGTGACTATATTTCTGTTTTATTAAGAGTTTAATATTACTTCTCAGTATTTCAAAGCTATAGGCAAAAATGTTAATGAAAAAGATATATTTCTATGGCAAGTACATGACATCGTAAACAGAAAACAGGTCTAGCTTTCAAAATCCAGATTTGGATGCCACTTTTTTCAAAAGTTGATAATTTACACTCCTCTGCTCCCTTTTAGAGATGAACTTGAAGTGTGAAATTTTGGCACGATTGGTGTCTGCATTTGTCACGCTGTTTTCCCAAACTGGGATGTTTGGATTTGTATCCTGATGGACATGTTCTGTAACAAATTAGAAGACTCTCTCCTGGCAGGCTGTCTGAGTTTTTCCACTGTACATTTAATTTTTGGTGGTGTTCTTCTGTCTTTGTTAAGATTTATTTAAGAAAACCACCCACCAGCAGAGAACCTTAAAACCATGTACTTCTCCACTTTTTCCCCTTAAAATTTAACTCAAGCTCAGTTCTAGTTTTATTACTCTTTCCCTTGCCTGTTTTGTAGTCTTCTGGCATCCTGGGACATAAGGACGGTAATGTAACCCCAAGATTGCCTTGCTGCAAAGCTGGGGGAGACAGAGCAGAGGGAATGAATAAGTGCTGGGGCAGAAGGTGTTGTGGAGGGGGGGGATCAGACCAGCCTCCTCTGAATTTCTTCACCTCCTATGGGACACCACATATTGAAAAAAAAATCCCACACATCTTGGAGAAGAAAAGTAAGCTTGCTCAGCTTGTCTAGCTGCTGTTACCAGACCGAAAACACCTCTTGGTGCTGCCAGTGCAGCCCTGGCACTGCAGCCAGCACTGCTCATCCTGGTGCTTTGGGGGAAACATCTCAATGTTCAGGACTTGAAGCCTGATGGTAACGGCAAGGAGGAGCTCATCACAGGCATTTTTGGTGTCCAAACAAAAACAAACATTGGAAATCATACACAAGACCAACGTTAAGGAGACGTTGAGGTTGAAAAGTCTAGGGTATGAAAGTGGGAACACCAAATTTATATGCTCATATCCTTATGCAGTCTTAACATTATGGTCTTAACTCTGTTATAATGTGCTTGTGTATTGTTATGATTTTTGCTTTTGCTAACTCACAAGTTGTGAAAATGAGCAGTGTGAAATTTATAGCAAAGTGGTGTCTTGCACATACACAGACAAGGAACTTTCCAATATATAAGCACTTGTCCTAAATTTGAAATAATTATCCCTTAATTCAAGATATTTTGGATATGTAAGTTAAGATCTAATTTGAAGAGTAATTTTCTTCTTAAGTCTCCTACAAGAGTCCCTGAGATTTTAGAAATTGTGAACAAAATATATAATGCAATCAGAAACTAATTAAATAAGTTTGTTTTAAATCTTTCAATGCTTTTCAAACTAAGAAATGTAATAATTTCAGCCATCTGACTAAAGTAGTGATGGCAGACTGCTAAATGTATTAAGCACAACAGAGATTATCACAATACTTTCCAATAGTGCTGAAATAATAATTTAAAATAATTTCTCTACTGTGTAGCATATTAAATAATGATCTTGGGAGAAAATAGGAAGATAAATAAGAGAAATTAGTTTAATGCAATGTTAAATCAGTTGTTCCCTATTAATCTTACAGAACATTGTATGGAAAATTTCGTTTCTTAATGACCAATAAGAAATTTTGTTTCCTTCTTTTTGAGTCAACACTTTCTTAGTTTAGATTGAAAGCTACTGAGTAGCGTTAAGTAGTGTGATAGTAGTTTATTTGAGGGGTTTCTATTGCCACCTAGTGGCTACCCCTCCTTCCTGTGCACGAGCAGGAGTTTTGAAAAGATTTTCAGTTGTGTGGAGCAAATGAATTTACTGGCAAGTGAGGGAGTGATTTAAATCTTTAGTAGTAGAAAGACATGAACTTAATTTTCCTTATTATACGGACTTAAAAAAAGTTCTTAGAGCAACAAAGATGTGCTCCATGCCATATAAATTAAGACTCATACAAAAACTTTGTAATGAATACTAAGAAAAGGAGAACTTGTACAAATGCGCATTTCTTTTTGTTTGAAGCAAGTGATATGAGTTTGATGTGGTTCTGTCTTGGTTAAGTTTTAATCTTCTGTAGTGTGCTCTGATTTCCCTAGAGCTGGTCTGTTTTTACCACTGGAGCAAAAACTGCTTCTATTCTTCCAAAAGGAGTGAGAAGTTCACTTTGCTCTTGACCAGGTATGTTGAGAAGAATCATATGAAAAAGAAGTTCTTCAGTTCTAGTGAGTTTTTCTTGATAATGGTAAAGATAAAACAATTTTTCTGGTCTTTTGCATTTGCACACTCCCAGTCAAGAGTTAAAATAGAAATGAACATAGTGATCTCCTAAGTGAGAGTCTCAGTCACCTCTTCTTTATGCAAGTATAAAGTCTGAGCACGCACTGAAGCCAGCGGAGTACTCATATCTGCGGAGTTAAGACTTGCTGTAAATAGAGTTAAAATCGAGCCCACAAACTTGAATAAAGTCCAGAAGTTTTTCTTTGTACCTGCTCTCACATGTATAATGCAGTACTGTAATATGGATTATACTGTATAACACCTACACTTAAAAGCTCCTTGTATCAGAGTTTCATTTGCCCACAAAACAGTTGTTCTAAATATCCTTCCTTTTGAATCAAAAACTCTCCTTCAAATAAATTGCTATCACTTTCAGTATAGGCTAAAAATGAGAATTTGTTTCTTTAAAGCTCTACTTTAATGATAAGTAAAAATTGTAAGCATGAATTTTGCCTCCAGTGGTTGAACAGAAATGGTGTGTTCTGAGTGATAACCACTCCTCCTTTTAAAATAAACCACACAGTTTTGTCTTGGCAGACATTCAGCACTAGAAGACTTATCTGCTTGTAAAGTTTTCCTTTGCATACATGGTCACTCAGTTTAAATACATTTTTAAAGTATGGAGCAAACTTTAGAATGGAAAAAAGTGTGAAAGTATTGATATATGTTATATCTTTACTGCATGCATATAGAGTTAACTCTCTCATCCCTGGGAATGACTCCTCTAGATTTGGTATGCATTTTCAGACCCACAAGAACTGCCCATCTGAAAGGCAGACTTCTTGCAGTTGGAGGCTTTTCTGGATGTTTTTAATACCCAGATTGACTGGGAGATGGGGGACTGCTAGGAGATTGGCATGGGACTCAGGGACATGCATTAATTTTCCAATTCAGTCAAAGCCTTCCTGTGTAACCTTGACCACTTCACTTAGGCTCAGATTTTCAAAGTTATTAAAGCATTTTAAGAGGTACTTTTTAAGTACTCAGTTTTCCAGCCCTAAAATAACATGCTCTACAGTAGCGCTTCTTTTCTCTGTCTTGTGCTTATTTATGGATAGCATCTGGGAATAGCAAAGCACCTACCTGGCTTTTTTCTCTGCAAATGCCTCTGAAAGACTGCAAGTTCTTGGAGGTTCAATCTGTCCTTTCACACCAGCATTTACCTCAGTTAGGATGAGGAGGCCCCACACTGGGTTTAGACCTTGAGTCACTGCCACATTTCAAGCACTAAAATAAAGTAGGAAACCCATGGGGATAGCCATTTGTCAAACAGTATGGATTACCAACACTGACACTTCTGATTGCAGAATGAGAAATTATAATGATTGCACCCTGAAAAGTGAACACAGCTGATGGAGGAGACAGTATACTAAAGCAAGTGTATAGGGACTATCTGCCAATCTTGCACTCATGTTTGCTTGATGGCTCCAGGACAGGAGCTAAGCTGATAGCCCTGGGAATATTCGTATCTGCAGCAACTGCTGATAGAAAGAGAGCTAGTAAGCACCAGCTGCGGCTTGCAATTCCAGTTTTCTTATTCAATACCATCTACCAAGATAAGTGTGTATAAGTGCATATGTATATAGATACAAACACCTGAATTGGAAAAAGGTCGAAGTTCCAGTTCACAGGGCAAATTTTCAGTGTTCTTTTCCATTACTTCTTGAAGCGTTTCGAAGTTCATCCTTCCTATAGGCTTTGGTAGGCCAATCAATTTAAAATCAGATTTTTTTACTACTTTTATTGTCTCTAGAGGCAGTTTTCAGTTGAAGGCTCTACCTTTGCTAATGCAATAATAACCGTCTTCGAAGTACACTGAAAATGGTTTATCCATACCTATTGCAGATTGCTTATCGTGTTTTTGACTGAGTGAATTTAAATACTGCTTTTTGTTGTGTTGGTTTTTCAGGGGAAATACAGCTTCCAAATGTACGTTTTTTCTCAAATAACATGAGAAAAAAAACCTATCAGATTATATGCTTAAACTTGTCTGTTGTGTTTCAGTGTGATGAAGAGTACAAACACCTGAATTTTAGGAGTGGTAGTAGCCAACTGGATAATTTACTTGGTTAAAGACAGGACTTAATGGAAAATTGAAGTCATATTTGCAGCTCAGTAACATATTAAGTTTCTAGAGTGCTCTGTGTTGCCAGGCTAAGATGTGGTTTACAGGGCTGGTCACTTGTGCCGGGTAGCCAGTACACTGCTTCCACTGGGCAGTCACACACCAGCCAAATATAAACTTTCCCAGTGCGAGCACTGGAGCAGCGGTGTTTAAGCTACGGAAGCCTAAGAAAGATTTCTGTAGGAATATAACATAGAAAAACTCGGCAGCTAATTGATAGGGTGAGAAGGTCACAGGGAAATGCTGGTCACTTGGATGCCTGCGATTGTAAATATCTTTCTGAAATGTTATGGCGTTTGTGCGGCTGCCACAAGTGAGCAAAAAAAGAGAATGAGGCATGTGGGAAAAGACTGAAATGGTCAAGGCACAGAGCAGTAAGTGCTTCTAGTTGCTCTCCAGCAGGCTTGGTGATTAATGATGGGCTTTTCTGAGCCTCTGGGTTGCCCAGGATATAGATGCTATACAGCAGCCCTCTGGGATGAACTGAGGTGAAGTCAGGAGCTCTGCCTCCCTGCACAGCAAGACGGCTGGGTCCTGTTCACATCCTCACCAGAAACCCTCTGATACCATAACCAGTACCATACTGTGTGCAGCAAAGATATTCTTTAACAGCTTAGGATGTTTCGGGCAATGGGAAAGATGATTTTATTTAAGAAAACTTGATGTGATATTGAAATTTTGCTTCTCTGCTATTTTCCAGAGGTATAAAGTCAGTACTACAACAGCTTCTGAGATGTCTGTGGTACCAGCTAGCAGTATGCAATTTATCTCCAAGATAGCCATGGATAGCACACTCTTACTGCTGTTCATTTGGGTTCTGCACATTTGTGAGTACCCATGGGTACCTCCCTGGCCTGGATGTGTCTGCTCTGTGTGGGATATCCCTACCTGACAAGAAGAAGAGGAGGATGTGTTGCCTGTCCATCATCCTTGCCATTACCAGGAGACAGGGCAAAAAGTTATCAAGCTTCCGCCTTCATGTGCTCTCGCAGTACCAATGCAGTACCATATCAAGTCTCTGATTTGGCAAAGTGCATAATTTAAATGAGTAGGCACACCAGTAATCCTTTTCCCCTTCAGTGAGGCACAGCATGTGTTTAAATCCTATTAAAGCCGGTTGGACTTAAACACATACGTAAAGTTTGGTGGAGTTGAAAGGCAGACATGGAAAATGAAATCGAAGAAACGTAATCCTGCCCACTAGCTTAACAAAGGGCTAACTGCGCACTTGGTGTATGTGGATTGCAGTGGCAGGATTTTATTGACCTTTATGTTCATATGAGGACATTTTTGTAGCGTCTGTTAGGGAGTATTGCCCATGCTTCACAGGTAGATTAGGATTTAGTGAGATCCTGATTGTCGTCCTTCCCCAGAATATTTGCCAAAGTCGCATACTGGGCACAAGTATGTGGTTTTCCTCCCACTAATTTTAGGCCCACTAAAAGTATTTGCAGAGAGAGAGATGTCAGCCTCCTTTGAAGAGAGTTTGCATTTGGAATGGGTGTCCTCTGGAAACTTGTTCTTCACGTAAATTAACTTTCCTAAAAAAAACTCTCAGTCTCTGAGTTTGAGAAGGAAAATGAAGTCCAATCCCAGTCTCAAGGAAAAGATCTTTTTATCAATATTCTTAGATAAAAATGAACAAACAAGCAAACAAAAAAAACCATGTATTTTCCACTAGTTGATGATTCTGAAGTGCCTTTTGGGAGCAGCAAATCATGTGGCTGAAGTGGGGGAAAAAATGCACTAGTGCTCTCAGGCCCCTTGGGTATTGTACTGCTTTGCTCTCTGATGGCACACAGTTCATTTCCTGGCCTCTGCAGAGATGGCAGGGAAAGAGGAAAAAGAAAAAAGAAAAAAAGAAAAAAAAAAAGAAGAAGAAAGAAAACAACCCTTAATGCTAAGGAACGAACATAGAGTTCAACTTGAAATATAGAGAAGACAGTCTTTCAAACGTTGTAGCTGTATTTAGCATCAGAGTTCATGAGATCCACATGTCCCATCTTCTTTTTCTACAAATCCCAGAGGGGAAAAAAAACATTTATTATGATAGCCTGAAAGGAAAAAAAAAAAAAAAAAGTCTGTTCATCAATTTCCCCTTTTTTTTAGAGATAACCACTGACTCTACCCGTACGTTATCTTTATCCTGAGGCAGCAAATTTATCATAATTTATTCTGGTATATTCTAAATTTACCATGTTGATTACCACTATATAAACAACGTCTGGCATTTGCCTCAGTCAAAGAATTGAGGCTGGCGCTGATTTGGAGTAGAGATCTGTGGAAGAGCTTCAATTTACTGAAGTGGCTGTAATATCAGTACAAACACCAGAGATAGATAGCAAAGGATACGATGGTTTTAAAAGGAAAAAAAAATAAGGATTCTTCTCCTGTGTAATGCTAATGAGCCACTTACTGAAATGTATCTGTTTGGAGAGGGAAGTCCAAATGACACAAGGTTAAAAAACATTAGAAAGTGGTCTGCAAGTACAGTGGACTGGAGTCTCTCATGGAAAAGCTGCTCTTAAGGCTTCTTAGGGATCAGTGGGTAAGGGTTAAGAAAATCTTTTTGTAATTACTGCATACAAATATAAGCAGTAACATGAAAGCATTCTCATAAGGTTGGACTGAAACCAGTCTTAATCTTAGGGACTAGGAAGGATTTAAACTAATAAAAGGGAAGGGGGTGCCTTAACTGGAGATAAATTTCTATTTACAGCAAAAAGTGAACTATTTGATGAATTGGCCAAACTATGTATTTACTGAAGTATGACAGAAACCCCACACAAGCAAGTGGATGAATTGAATCCTGTGTTGTTCCCTCTCTCTCCCTCTCCCACGGTCTCAAGGTGACTCCTTTCTTCACAGGTCTTCAACAGTAGTTCTAATTTACATGGCAAAAAAGTCTGAAGAGTCTAAATTTATGAACAAAACTTAGAAATAACATAATGAGTTCTCCTATAAAATAAGCATATTCAGGATTTCATTTGTTTTCATCTTTCCTGATGTTCTGTTTCTCCGTTGTCTTGTGCAACGTATTTATCCCAGAACCACCTCTTCTGCATTGGGACTGTGGGTGAGCTGCAACTGAATTTAATGAGGCTACAAATGTTTGAATGATCTCCCTGGCCAGAACTCCCCTCTGCTTATTTTTTTTTTTTTTTTTTTTTCCTTCTGTGGGACATTCCCAGACAAGGTACAAAGTGTGTATATTAACTTTATTAATAAAAAGTCTGAAAGAACTAAATACACTACTCAATAGTTTATTATATATTCCTGGTTCAGTAACGAAAAAGAAGAAACCAACTTGACAGTTCAGAGCTCTAGCTTGTGCATTTGCTGACTAAAATGAAAAATTAGCTCCTGTTATGTGCAGAGTGCACGTTGTCATGATCTGTGTGAACATGAGAGCTTTTGGGCAAGAACTGTGTACAAGCTTAGTGAGTGCATCTCTGGAAGCATCTTTCAAAATCTGTCTCTAATATTCCGCGGTTTTGATTGGAATTTTTTTATCTTTGCTTAATAGTGTTAAGGAAATCCAGACATGAGCTATGTTTCTGATTTTCTGAGTTAAGCTAGACAGATAATTTTAAATTGTTTTCCTCCAGCTTGGCACTTTCTACTGATTCCGTTGTACTCTGCTCTTCTTCCCGTACAGACAATGCTTAAATTTAATATCAAAATATGGTTCATTATTAAACATCAGTGAAGGAAATGGACATGGGTATTTCAGAGTGACATCAATAAATGTACTTTCATCTGTTTTCAAAGACACAGTGCATCCTAATGGAAGTGAGTGTAAATGTAACTTCTATACAGGAGATATGGTCTCAGAAAATTCTGAGTATTTGCACTAAGGCCATAATTTCACTGAAGCTCATATGTAACTTTGATTACTTGAATTGTGCAAGTGGCTTCTTAAACTCATGACATTGATTGCTTTGTGGATCAAACTGGGATGAACAAAACCTTGCAAGACTAAGTATTGGAATGTATTTTTCGTGTATCAGTACTCAGATCTGTCATTTTAGCCTCCAGTCAGGATTTTTGATGCATACTATAATACAATAAGCAGCACAGTATATCTTCCGAATAAGAACAGGAAAACACAGGGAAATTTGTTTTAAAAAAAAAAAAATCCAGTGTGTCTTGTGTGGATGTTACCATGTGAATAGCACACTCAAAGCTCATCCATTTAGCCTATATAAAGCGCAAGAGCATGCACTAATCTTTGCACACACCACCTCACCGCTAACATCACTTGCTTGAAGGTAAGCACTTGCCGTCAGTGCTTTGCTGGCTTGGAGTGTATAAAGCATGGTGGATTTCTCCTTAAATCCAAATAAAGTTGGTAATTTTGGTGTTTGCTCTTTACAGGTTTGTATTCTGATATAGAGAACCTTTTATACTACAGTACTATGTTATCTGATTTGTGTAGCTTATTTTCTAGTTCCTGTCAACTAGGAAATGAGATATTATGAGAAGAGCTGAAACTGCATATTTTTTTGACTTTGAATTATTTGCTGGTGGGCTGAGAGGAAGCTATAAACCCCTGTAATTACGGGCAAAATCAACCTCCCACCTCTTTGCATGGGCGAGGGAGGAAAGAAAAGAGGGACGTCAGGACTCACCTCCAGCAGTGGGTGGCTTCTGCACCCCTGCAGCACAATTTCAGCATCCTGGTGCGCAGAGCTACAAAACACGTTCAAGACAGCCAAAGGCAGCCATGGGAGATGTTCATTAATCAGCCTTGGCAACATTCACCAGCAGCTTTATCAAAGTCCGTGGAGCAATGGTGCTGAATGTGCTTCAGTTTCTTTCCTCTGCATTCTTTTTCCTGAGCTTTTGGGCAGTTTTCTTTGGCACACACGTTTTTCCTATACTTTTCTAATAAATAATGTATAATTGCAGTGTTGCTTCTTGTGCATATGTGTGCAACTCCATGGTACGTAGCAGATGTGTATGTGTTTATATCATGAACCAGTCTTTTTCCTGTGGGCTTGAAGCACAAGTTAAAACAAGGGTACATCTCTGCAAAGACAGTTTCTCTATCAAGCCAAAGAGAAGCAATAAAAGGATTTTCTGTTAAAGTAACAATACCCTGCATTCAGCAGATGTAATATCTCGCATTTGATAAACCATATACTGTGATTCTTTTCCCCTCCTTCTCCTTCCCTGAATCTTAAACAAGGGTTTCTGTAAAGCCAAGGGTTTCTATGAGGAATCCTTCTGTGAGTTCATTTCTGTGTTTTATTTTAAATGGTTTCTTCATATAGTCTCAAATATCAGCTTCCTAGAATGCTAAGTACATGTTTTTAAGAATTGATTTTGATAGAGCAATTTGAAATGCTAAATTTCTCTTAATGCCACGACAATCTTCTGGGACTTGAAGACAGAGACATTTGTTCCTACTTGATAGCTTCTGAATACTCCTTGCAATGAATATAGTATTTGGGGTAACTTAGGAAAAATACAATATCCCCTTCTGAACAGTTTGAAGGCCTTTTTGACTGAAAGACAGAGTCTTTGTTAATGTGTTTTTTAAAGCCCAATACTGTGAAATTCAATATTTGATTGGAGAGTTCTTAACAAACATGCTCTGACAGGAAAAAAAGGCTGTACTAATCCATTTTGTGATATAGCAGTTTCTTCTGTGGCTTTAGTAGCTAAGCTGTGTTACCCATACCCCAACTTGGGAAGCAGTTTGAGATCATTTAGAATAATATGGTTAAGAATAATATAGTTAAAAAATAAAATATTAGGTATTTACTTTCACATATTTCAAGTACTGCCATGTCTCTAGTAAAGTCATAAAGAAAAGATTGAAGTTCTTTCACAAAATATAATTTATCCTTAAAATATATGTAACATTGTCTTGTGATTTAGTAATTACTACCAAAATATGCTAGACTTCATCTAAAAGAAGATTGTCTCTTTTCCTTAATAGTCCGCAAGCTGGGAGATAGGCCAACAAATTAGAGAAAAAGGGTACTCCAGCAAATTTCACAAGTAAAATAGTGATAGACCCCCTGGTTTTGAAACGGCTCTCTAATGACTTGTTAGAGGCACAGAGGCTACATGATGGACTTTACTGGCCACAGACCCGTGCTGCGTTGGGTGCGATGCAGGCGGGGATCACTGCTGCAGGGCAGAGATGGGGGTTTATTGTCTTGGTCATGCTGTCTTGGAGATCAGATGACCTCCTCATATGGACTCACAGCCACCTTTGAGGAATGGCACTGCCTCCTCCCAGGAATGCACTAGCCAAAATCTCAGCCATGCACTACAGTGTGACAGTGGCTCAGGGAAAAAGGCAGTAACACTGTGGGGTGACTGTAGGTTTCTCTTGGCATTGTATTGGGTTTTATTCTGGGAAGGAAGGGAAGAGTGAGGGGCTGGATGGAGCAGCTTCTTGAGAATAACTGAAACCACAGCTCAGGGAATAGTACTGAGCAATGTTGCCCTGGATCTTTCAGGCTGGCTGAATATACATTGAACAAAATACACTGCAGAACGTGATGTTACTTGAAGAAATACTAAACACAGTGTTCAGCTTGGGGGGGAGAGGGGAGGGAAGAGAATGGATGTTCCAAGAATAGATTACTTCCTGCTTATACAGTACAAACCACCGCGCTCTGATGCACTGTAGGGAAAGTGGTGGAGGTGGCAATATCAGCATTTTGGGGATGAAATTGCTACCATAAGCAGCAGACAGTGTCTCCATTCATAACAGGATTTATGAGATCAAGAGCTGAGACGTATCATAGCTGTCTCCTAGCAGACCCCTTTATAAAATTCTAAAAAGCATGAAGTTGATATGGGCATCCAAATACTTCTCTGGGTACCTCTAGCACAAATGGGGCAGGGGAAAAATCTAAAGATGCCATAAATAGACCTGGCAGTCAAACAGCCTACATTTCCTGTGAAAAGTGCTCTTTACTTGAAAACTGAAGTTTCCCCACACCTGCTTTGCATTGTAGACTTATTTTCCTGGAAGTTTTTCCTTAAATTTGGTCACTGAAGTTTAAGCAGCTGAACTTCTCAACTGGCTTGCCAGGCACTTGAAGGTAAAAGTTAGGCTTCCCAGAATAAGACCACTGTATCTGTTCAGTTTTATCCATATATTGCAAGCTGTTTCCACTATGATGAGTCTAAACATTAAAAAAAATTATCTCAGTCTGCTTATATTTTCATCATTTAATTTAAACAAGATATTATGATGTCTTTGTGTCTAAAGTAAACACTTGCTGCTTTGACACGGCAAAATGTGATGCTGTAAACTAACTGGATCTTTTCCAGTTCTACCTTGTATGCCTTGGCTGGCCTACGACCAGATTTTAAAGTTACTATTGGGACTACATTTTTAAAGTAATAAACAATTAAACAGTTTTTTTTTTTTTTACTGGAAGACTTCAGCTGGCGCAGGTTTCTGTTTCCAATGATTTTACAAGCAAACACTAAATTCCTTCTTTCACTCTTTCCTCAGATGACTTACAGTCAAAACATGGCAGGCAAAGTTCAATATCACGATTTTATACAAGAAATTAAGTTTTATTAATGAATTAATTCTGTGAAGTATTTGTTAATCACACAGAATGAGACTTTTTTAATCAATGGTCTCTCCAGTGCATTAGTATCATACCTTCTATTAATGCAAATATAACACTGAGGCTACATACTACACGAAATCTCACTAAAGTATAAGTTGTTTTAGTTTGATTGCAGGCAACATAACTATGGCCATTTCTCTGATGAAGATGAGCTCAATGATGTATCATGGGCCAGAGCTGATTTTTTGTTCAGCTTTTGTTTTGATTTTTTTTTAATGTCATAATGGCTATGAAAAAGAAGGTTAAGAAGGGGAAAATTGCAACAAACCAGCTTGTATTTTACAGGAAAGGATCTTACTTTACTATGGTAGCTCTATTTCCCTCATGTTTTGTTCAACGCATTGTGATCAGGAGGGTTATATGCATTCAAAGTGAAAGATACTGTATTTTGCAGGAGTCAAAAATGCATATTCCAAAATAAAATAACTTAAAAAGTGCATTAAAGATGACCTGTTGGTGGCTGGACATGAAGACAAAAATTACTCAGCATGAGGATTCTAGTCATGGAGTAAATAATGTAATAATGAAGGAAAAAACTTCGAGGTAGACTTTGTTAAGAGTATTCAGTACTGATTTTTATACTGTCAAAGACACAGAATAGGAGATTATATATGAAAAAGCTGTACCCACCCTGGCGTTTCATGCATTCCTGGGCTCATATTCAAGTGTGTTATACCCTTTCAACTCATATATGGTCTCTTCTGGCTCTCCAATTGGAAGTTGCATGTTCTCAAATACATTAAAACACCAATAGGAGGGTTCTGTGTAAGCGCCACTCAGTGCCTGCCTCCAGAGGTGATACTTAGACTGCAGTCCTGTGGTGTGCTGAATTTAATGATAGAATAACACTTAATATCCAGCTGGAATAATGAACTGACTTCTCAGTAGTGATAATCCTTTAATTCCAAAGCAACAAAGGACAAATATAAGAGCAAAAAAGAAAAACAAATGTCATTGTAGATGGATGAAAAAGCTTACTGTCTTAAAAGTTTCATCATAGACTTTAGATACACTGTTTAGTTTTAGTGGAAGTATTAAGCTATCATGAAGAAAGTACTGGGAATCCTGAGAAAAAGGGGTTTTCCTTTGTACTGCTGCCTTCATTGCTCGGCAGGGGTGTCAGCAGCATGGGGCTGGAGAAGCATGTGTCCTACCCACGTGCAGTGCTCCCAGAGCTGCAGCAGGTATGTCACTGGCCTGACTCCCTGAATGAGCAGAGGCCAAGGACACAGCTGCGCTCAGGTGTCCTTTCCCAGTTACCTGTCCCTGTAAATATGCTGTTTTGTTTCCCGTTCTAGTCCTTTCTTACACTTGATCCAGTGCCATAAAACTCTAGCGAGCTTCGTTCCTGTGTAGAGGTTATAAACTGATGCTTGTCCTCATAAGCTGAGAACAAGACTGTTAAATAGGTAAAAATGGTACAAGAAAACCCAGGAAGCCCTTTCCCTCTCCACTTCTAAGTAGACTTTTTTTGTGCTGCTTTCCCAGACAATCTTCTAAAGCATCCAACTGTACCATCACAACTTCAATCCTAGTGAAGTTGATATTCTTTCCACTGACTTTAAATAGCTTTGGATCATGCCCTGAGTAAATAATGAGAATTTCTTCCACCTCAATTTGTTTAATTTCCATACTAAGTAGTTATGTCTTTCATCTTTATTCTTTATATTTTTTCATGACTCTGCTTGTTATTTTAAGGAAGCAGTAATATATACAGCATCTATATACACACTGTTCAGTATATATACTCCATGAAGTCCAGTGGATAGTCTTGGTGAAGGGATGAATATACGACTGCAAGAAACTCTTTAGAGTTCATCCAGAATACATAGTTGCTCATTACTTTGTAGCCTAGATTCAGTCAAAGGTGTATTTAATGGTAATTTAAGGTTCTCTTTTTTACCAGTACGAACCATGATAAATGGCTCAGAAAAGATGCTCAGGGAGAAAGAAAGCCCTCCGTCAGTATCCAGCTTGCTGCTTAAGCCTGCAAAAATCAGGAAATGTTAATATATGTTCAATAACAAGTTAAAGAATAAAGCCAATTATCTCATCTACTGACCAATGCAAAGTTGTTCCCAACTGTACATCCCCTAGTGTTCAGTCCCAAAACTAAGTGCTTTTGATTCCAGTCCGGTGCATATGTGCATCTATGTGAGGGCCTTTCAGTACAAAATCACATAACACTAGAGATATTAGCTTCTCCCTTCCAGTTTCCAAATTAACTGTTGTCTACGAATGATATCATCACTGGCATGCTGTCTGCAAGCTGTTTTTGCCATGACATGAAGTACTCCGCATCATACTGTACATTCTGTCACACACTAGCTTTCATTTTCATTTCTGAGTGTAAGGATAAATATTGCCTTTGGAAAGGGTGGCAGTGGAGAAAGGAGAGTGCCACATGTCAGAGACGGCTGTGGCTCTTGTGCTGTGACGAAACATGCTCCAGATATTGGCCTGGATGCAGCCTACCTCTCTGCAGGGATGGAAATGAAGTCCCTCAGTTAACAGAAACTTAACTGAGATAACGTTGCCTTAAATTAACCTTTGTTATGCTAACTTTGAGCTTCGCAATCAATAGAAAGGCATCTCCAGAGGGAAAATGGGATGCCAGGTGCCTCTCTCCACTGATGGCAGAGAGGGTCTACCTGCCTAATGTAGACACCTTGGTGCCTGTGGTTAGGTGAAGATTTGCCAGGGTGGGATTTATTGGAATCTTCTCAGAGAAAGGAATAATGAAGATTTCACGGAAAACTTTCCTTAGGTATTTAATCGTCATCTCTGTAAATGGGTGTGGCCAAGGCATATTCAGGGAACAAAGGGGAAGTTTAGAAGAATGTGCGTAACATGGTACATAAAATCTGAAGTATATAAACCTGTAACAGTTTTATAAAACTGTGTTATAAAACTGTAACTGAAAGTTTTCTTTCATTTCTGTACAAATCACACTTTTGGAATAAATTAGGACAATTTGTTAGCTTTTCCCCTTCTTTAAATGACATAATGAAGTGTCATACGGGGCTCTTTTTCAGAATGTTTGTTCAATTAACATATATACATATGTAAATAATATTTCAATAAGAACAACCAAGTATGTGTTTTCCTAGTGCTAGCAGAGCAAAGAAGAATAAGGACAGCAAAAGCTGTGGGCCAGAGGATATGTGCAGAAATGATCATGGGAATATGCTCTTGGGATTTGAAATCTGGGTTTTTGGAATAGGAAGAGCAGGGAAAAGGAAATGCTGGCAAGGGAACTGGCTCCCTGAAAAGCAGGAAGGACCACAACATAGGGACGTGTAACTCTGCAGCTCCTGCAAATGTAAGAAACAGAGGGAAGAGAGGTGGATGTATCATTTTTTCTCTTTATATTAGCTTTTAACATGAGCTGTATAGTGTCTGTTCATATAACATCTTCTTCATACAGATCCCAAGAATTCAAATTAAATCACTTGAGGTTTATTTAAAAAAGGAACAAAGAAAAAAAAAAAAAAAACCTCCTGAATTGTGAGGAAAGTGTTTAATTTTTAACAGAATAAAATGTATGATTCAAAAGAAGGCAGGGGAGGGTGGCTAGGAAACCAGAACAAAAACCCCACCTAGCTATTCTGAACAAGCATACACAGCAGCCTTTCCCCAGATGTGTCCTTTTGCAGAACAAGCAGAACAAACTCCATTGTAATGGCCTTTGTTCACCCCCACGCCTGCTCTTTGATTTCATAATTAAACCAAATTAACAAACAGCTCTGTTCAAGCGCCCAGCTTGTCATTTAAATGTTTCTCTTCAGATGTCGCTGTGTCATTTTTATGGGTGGGCTTCACAGCTTTTATGTGCATTTAAAGATGGAAATGAGTTGATAGGTTCAGATTATGTATTAATTGGTTGAGAAATGGTGCTTTTGCTTATGCAACAGCTACCTGTTTTCATGACCCTGCTAAAATACAGCCTTATTTATATGCAGCTCTTGTTGAAGGCCAAAAGTGTAACCTTGAGATAGTTCTTGCTCTGTGCCTTAAATGAGTTGCAATATTTGCTGTTTTACTGAGAGCACTCAAACATCTGATATAATTGTCAAGTGAACATGTTCAGTTCGTTCTGTGAAGTCCTGGCTAGCTATAACTATAAGAACAATTCTTTATACAAAGCAGTTGAAACTGGACATGGACAGTGACTGCAGTATCTTAGTGAGAAAATCCAGGCTTCAGGTTTGAACAGCAGAAGAATGCAATTGATCTGTTTTGAATGCAGAATATTTATTATACTATTTTTTTGTTTCTCTTATAAACACAGAAGCTGGTGTTGCATTAAGATTCACTATGTGTATATCCATTGCTAATTAGCTGGTGAAAGTAACTGCAGACAGTAGATAAATTATTTTACTTGAGATACATCTATATGAGCACATAGTCAATAACTTACTTTGTTAGTCAATAGAGAGATAGATGTTTGAAATCATGCTCTACAAAAAACATTCGTTTTGTTAACTATAACAGATAACATAGATGACAACTTTTGCTGTGGATGTAATTGTGAACATATAAGTATTTCAATCTGATCAGATGATTCCCATCCTTGTACACACTGTCATGAATACAAGACTCAAACGTTTGCTGTCAGAGCAAGGAGTCTGAAAGGGGTTTTCTGTGTCATGAAATATTTTAAAACTGAAGAACTGCAGATGCTTTGAGGTAATGAGCTCCAGTTAGAAAGTATCCTAAGCCTGCAGGATAGCATAATAGAAAAAGCTGTTTTGTTCTGCCCCAAGAAAAGAAATCATTGGTTTTCTGGAACATATACCAATAGTTGCACAAAGTAAATTTGGCTGATGGGTAAGGCCACTACTGAAATGTCTCCTGTGCTCTTATTATAACTGTTACTAGGGGTGCAGGCAGCTGCAGGTAACTCAGGTTGGCGCCAGTGAACAAGACTTGCTAATTATTTTTGACTCTGTCTTGTGTATTCATTTGCCCAAAATAACGTCTGAGGTTATGTGCAGCGTTAAACAACCAGGGAGAGCAGAATGGTGGCAGTAAGCCCGCTGTTACCTCATGTAAAACCTCGTGAGGCAGATCTGTATCTACAACAATAGAGCCTTTCTGCCTGTTGTACCAAAGAAAAAATTTCATGTGGCTATATTACTATGAGGGACAAATATTAAGGTAAAACCCCAGCCATGAGAACACTTTGGCACAAAACCTGTATCCATTTCCAAATAACTTGTTGTGCTGGTGCCTTTGTCCTAAAGCATGTAGGATTATACAAATTAATTGCAGTATCCTCAGAGCTAGTTTGACCAAGTCCAGAGACTGGGCACTTAGCTTTGCTTCTCCAAAGATAAAACATATCTTTTGTTTGTTTGTTTGTTTGTTTGTTTGTTTGTTTTTAAAGAGGGAGGGGATAGGGAGGATATGTTCCTTCCCCTTTTCTTTAGATGCACTCCAGAAGAAAAGAAATTGGAAGAGGGGAGGCAATGAGAACTGAAGCCAGAAAGCCAGTTCTGTGCTGTACGGCAGCATGATGCCATGGCCCTGCTCTGAGGTGCACGAGGCCTTTGTAGCTAAGGTGATGGCTGTTTGTAGGAATTTTGCCTTGCCACAGATATTGGAAAGAGATGAAACAATGGTAACACAGGATAAAACATGCTTACAACAAAAGCTGCCTCTACGTGTCCTTTTTATTTTTGGTGGATTTTTGTGTTTGTTGGTTGATTGGTTGGTTGGTTGGTTTCCACTCCTGTAGATGAGGGGGAAAGCAAAGTACTATTTGCTTTGTATTCATAATTTCTTATGTTAACTAATTTGAAACACCTGTGACCAGCTTCCCATGAGTACTGAGCCCTCGTGATTGCTGCTGAAATCATTCAGTGCTGTTTGCAGACTCTATGTATATAAAGTCCAAGTTCTCACAGAATGTATGTGAAGATGGTCTCACAAACTTATGACTGCTCCTGATCTGAATTTTTGGTTTCCATGTGAGGACAAAAATGTCAATAGTCTAATGGGTCTTAATAGTAAGGTGCTGTGAAAATAAATATGCAAAGCACTCCATTAAACTGGGTGTGAGGGAGAAATGTGGAAGTGAGTATAAAAACATGAAGTTCATAGATTTTTTATTCAGAGCAGGGCTCGGATGATGTGCTTCTGTGTAATACTTAAGCATACAAGGAATGCCGAAGACAAAAAAGGTAGTGTTATTAATACAGAAGACAGGAGTCCTGTTGAAAATCTAAAGTGAAATCATTAAAGCTGGATAACTGTGCATTTGCACAAGGAGGTGACTGCTGTGGGTAGGTTGCATGAATTCAGGCAACATCCTTCTTGCACTTCTCAGAGTAACCCATCAGCCTTAATCTTTATTAAGTATTCTCCAGAGAGATGTGATTTTTTCAGTGTTTTGCCATTTTGTTCAAAGTGTTGTGGAGAGTTAACTTTGCTTGCAAGTAAAATAGTTCGAATTCAGAAAACCAAAGGTGCTTTCAAACAGAAGCTGGTGTATGTGATAAGAATCCCCATAATTCCTTAGCATCCTTTGTGGTTATAGGGAACCATTTTGCAGTCCTCTCACAGATTCTCCAACACCTAAGTGCATCAAATCTTTGTCAATGTTGAAATAGATTTTGCTGTTATTAACACTTGCAGAATAAATCTATAGACCTATGAGATATTTTATTATCCATGTAACATAATAGGCCAAAAATTCAGAGCATACTGCTTGGATTTCATCACCTTAAATTCCACAGTTTCACAGAGTACGTGCTGAATCCGAGAGATTTGATACCAATAAGGAAAAAACAGCACAGTCAAAATCAGGGGACCTTCTGATTTTCTCTGAAAGCTGACTCCAACCACATCCTATCTCTGTATGAAAAAGGGATTCTCCCAACCCCTCCTCCTTCCCTGTCCTCTTTCCTAAGGAGAGAAAACTTGTATGCGGAGTCCAGACGAGAGCTACATCATCTTTCTTCTGCTCTTCCGCTTGGGATGAATGTGGGCACCTGTCATGCACAAGTTTAGATGTAGCCAGTGTATCTACATCTGATGTGGCTCTTACAAAGTAGATTAGGGAAATAGTTTGTTTGTCTCCCATTCTTCAGAATGAGTGAGTAGTATTCAATGGCCACCAGGGAGGTGCACTACTCTCTATTTGTATTCCTGTAGTGCCTTTAAATGCTAATTATCACCCATGACCTAAAGGTGTTTGCTGATCTATATACACAATAAAAAAGGACACTACATAAAACTATAGTGCTTGGGCAATAAATATGCTATGGTCTTGGAAAAGATGTAAGTTCTTTGAGGTTGCACGTCTGAGGATGTTTCCTGAGCTCTTCGCTATAGAAATTTTGGCGATTTCTTTTGTCATCTTAGAAATATCGTATCTTTATAGAGAAAAGATTGAATTACTCTGCAATGTGCATGAAGTGCTTTCCTGGCTGTGGTTTTGGCACATGGTATGGGAAGTAAGTATAATGATACAGTGTTCCTGATCCTGTGTCCTAGTGAAGTCAATATAAAGCTTTTATTGGTTCCAGCGCCTTGGGGTCTGAATCAGAGTTTTCAAAAATTTAGCTTCAGAAAATTAAACATGTACATTTACAAATAAATCTTAGAGAACTGTGGGCAGTAGCATCTGTACAAATATGGACCGCGTTTCATCTCTTTCAGTCTCATTTCCACACACAGTGTATATAACATATTCCTTGGTAGTTGTAAAAGTAAATTTGTTGATGTCACTTAAGTTTCTCATAAACACGAGTTTCCTTGTGAAAGCAATTAATGAAACTGAGATCACATTTCAGAATCTTAGTTGGTGAAAAGATAACAAGAAAGCTGCAAGATATACATGTTAATATACTTCCCAAAGCAGAATGCAAATCTCAACTTTAGCAAAGTCAACAAATACATGTTTCTTTTCAGATTTAATTTCCATGAGAAACTATGTTAAATTAAAATCTTCCAGTGCAGTGTCCTTCCATTTTTTGCATTTTTACTACCTAGAGATCAAACAGTTTGACACAGCAAAAATTCTAGTGAGTTAGGAAGAAATGCTGATTGGTTTGTTGGCTGGTGGCCGGGGGAATGTTATGACCGAGTAATTATGTGTTCTGGACAGATGTATTAACCAGGCTTCGAGCTGGAGCCACTGGATATTATTTTAGTCATAAGACTAGAGGAACTGAATCATTTTCAAAGAGCTGGCTGGCTGACACTGCTTTAGTGATGCCTGTTTCAATGATTCTTTGGCAACAACTTCCAACGCTGCACTTATGACACAGTAAACAAAAACTACATTAAAGGTTTGTTTTTTAATCATAAAGTTGAACATTTCCACTGAATTTTTTTGCTATTTATCAAGAAGCACTGAAGGCTATTGTAAAGCTTCCATCCTTGTTTCTCTCACCAAAGAACTGGAGCTGTTTAGCAAAGCTGTTTGAGATCTGGTGATAATAAGAATAGTTCAGAATTCAAGGTTTTTACCAATTCGTTGACTTCTTATCACTAAACGTGCTGTGTCATATATATTTATTCACCCACTCTGTGAGGTGAGCAAGAATGTTTTGTTTTGGTTTGGTCTGGTTTTTCACTGACAAGTAGAATGAGGGAGGTTTTCATTGTCAGCTTCAAGTTGAGAGGGGGTGAGATTTCTCCTGTTCTGGTAAGTAATAAAATTATTTTGCAAGATCCTGGAATATTATACTGATAGGTGCAGAAAGTAGTTGGAAGGGAAAAGAAATTTGAAGTAAAGGCAGTCTTCACTGAAAGATGTATCTTTTACTTGTAAAAGGGCATAACGTCTGCATACATTAGTATTTAATCTGCTCTAAATGGGATCCTTGAGATATTTCAGCAGACTTTGTGACCTCATTACCAGGCATTAAAAAGGCCTTTGAGCTTCAACAAAATGTTGTTTGTTTCATTTTTAAGCCACTTGATTCTTGCAACTAATTTGCAAATGCCCACTGCCAGGGTTGGGTGTTTTGGGTTTTTCATAGTTCGAATCTGCTCGCATCCCTGATTCTTTCCCAAGGACTCACCATGGAACAACAATAGCATGTCAGTACAGAGTGGGAAAGATTCTGTTGTTTTGACTTCTCTCTACGATGATGGATTATGAATGTAAACTGTTATGCAAGGTCATTTTGAACATTGCCCTGGAGGCAGTATGTCAAGTGAAGCACAGCAAACAAGTCAAAATTTCTCTTTCTTGGAATCAAAATGGATTCGAATAAGGAAGGCTTTTTTCTGCACTCAAATTCTGAGGACAAAGTATGCAGCTGGAAAAATATGGATATGTACCTAGAGTCTTGGCAGCCGGTTACGGGAGTCTTGAGAAGCAGTTTTATTTTTAGGTCTCTACTTGTTTGACTGTGGTAAATGGGGGTCTCTCTGTGCCCCAGGTTCACCGTTTGTAAAACATAGGTGATAAAGTGTTGGGGCTGACAATAGCTACCATAGGGCTGGGGGTTGTGTTTTGCTCGGTTTCTGGGTGGTATGAATGAATGAATGAATGAATGAATACAAAAAAATGATACAGGAACCAAAGGCAAAATGCTTAACAGGAGAAATCATGCAATAGAGCGAGATCAAAACTCTTCTTTCAGAATTGCACAGGGGCAAATTCTTCTGGTCTCTGCTGACCCACAGTGTCCTTTGACAGTTCTGTGCATGTTCCAGTGCCTTGTAATTTGTAGACTCTGACCAATTAGGAAGGAACAATTTGGTCTGCATGTTTGTCTTGCACTCTGCTGCTGTTGGCAAAATCAGGGTTTGTCTGCAAACTTCCCCTCCATATATCTCTGCTGAGGTATAAAACTCTGAAGTCAGAGCTTGTAAGGCAGTTTCAAAAGGAAAAGTGAGACCCTGATTATGTATTTGTTTTCTTTCTTTATCGGGGTAGCCCAATGTTTCAGGAAAACATAAAGTTTCTCTCTGAGAGATGAATGAAAGGGAAAGATATAGTAATTGGGCTCCTGTACAAATGCTTATTTTTTAACTGTTGTCTTTTCTTAATATTTTTAATAAACTGTAACTTGTTGCCAGTGTTCCATGAACATTGAATGTTGCAAAGGTCTATGTATTTCACAGTGTGATAGAAACTTAGCAAACAACAGATAAACAGATGCTTCTGTAATAGGGAACAACTGAAGGAAAAGTCAAAAGGTACCTGCATGCTTCTGTTTCTTTGTCAGTTCAGTAAAATACTGGGTCACGGCTCTGTTTTGGCTCTTCCAAGAATCTTTCATATCCTGAGAAGATTTGAAAGATTTTTTTTTCCCTTTTCAGAATCATGGAAGGGAGTCAGAAAAGCACACACTTAATTTCCTAAATAAGACTTTGTGGTCTATGTCTTTGTGTGCATCCATGCATGTACATCTGTCTGGGTATACGCATAAGTGATACAGACTATTATCTGCAAGCCATTCAGTGGAAGACTAACAGACAAAAATTAAAGCCCCAAGTGGCACTTCTAAATTTATTCCCAAGTCCCAATGTGTCTAGGAGTCTGGCCAAGACAAGTTCTGAAAATGTCTTCAAGAGCTGCTTTCTTCAGTGGGCCAAACCCAAAGCAGCCCAAGTCAATAGGAAACTCTCCTTTTGCATTCATCTGATGTGGAATGGGCCCAATGGATCCACCAGGCTGATGTGACAAGAATGTAAGTGATCACATATGCATAAAAGAGAATCCTGCTGTCATACATGTCTGAATTGTGCTCATCTAAATCCCCAGGACACATATGAGTGCTCAACAGCCATTAATTCCTTATCTGCCATAATAAGATTAATTTGTGAGTGGAAGTCCCTGGAAGATTTATGCAAGTTTCTTCTTTTACTTAACTGGAAAAAGTTAGGTTTAAAAAACAAAAAAAAAATCACACACATTAAACAACAACAAAACAAAAAAAAGAAAACAACAACAACAAAAAACACAACAATAGTAATAATAACCAAAATTAATCCTTCCTTTTAGTTGTAATTTCTTTTCTGGCACTTACATCCAAGATGTTAACACTATGGCCCAGACACTGAACTCTCACGAGGCAAATATGTTAAAGCTTTATAGATTACAATAATTATTATCCCATTTACTCCAGGAACAAGTGAAGAGATACAGAAATGAACATGATGAATAAATCTACGGTAACCTAGACCAAGAGTTGCTTTTTTAAAGATAAAAAGTGGAAGGGCAAGGGACTTCAGGGCTTGCACTTATTTAATAAAATGTGCTGACAATAGTGTCAAGCAACTATAATCCTTATACTACAACTATACATTATACTACAAATTGCTGCAAATGGAAACAAAAAGCGGTGCTCGGGGCAGCTGGTTTTAGTTCATACAGAGCTAAATAACCCGCTGAGAGTATAAATGAAGATCGTAACATTTTTTCCTTCAGTTAATTTCTTAAAAGTGTGTATATACTACTAGATCTAAGAAAAGAAAATTAGAAATGTATTCTGCATTGGATATATGAGTGTGCATGCAGTAATGGGATGGATAAATGCCTTCAAGCATCGGGATCAGCCATCCATGCTTATGGTGTGATTTTGAATGGTAAATAGTCCAGTGGTATAATCCTCAGAGCTGGGAGCCAACAGCATATTTAGAGAGCTATCACTGGGAAGTGACATGTCGTTGCTTCTTTGGTATTTGGAAATCAGCAGGAGGTAGGAGCTGCTACCTTGAAAGAAATGAAATCCTGCTGACCTGCAGATTAATGCCATCTTTCCGCTTTCAGTCACAGGAACTCTTGGATCCTGGATGTCTTATAATTTTAAGGGGGGGAAAAACAAACAAACAAATGAAACAAAAACAAAAAAACAAAAACAAAAAAACATTTGGTACCATCCTTAAAAGGCAGATGGTTTTCCTCTCATGCACTGTATGCAGCTGAAGCAGTGCCACCTCTGCTTGCCACGTTGCCTACGCCAGCTGTAGCATGCAGGTTGGTTTGGCCTTTGGCTGGTGGATTGCTTTCGAGTGATTAGATTATGTGAGTGATTTAGGAACTGATGTATTTTGCCTTGCTGTTTCAATATTGGGGTTGGGGGACTTTTTTACTTTTGGATTTTTTTTTATTTTATTTTTAGCACAAGAACAACTTAGAAGATTGTGCAGCTTTTAAACGCATACACAATGGAGGCACAGTCTGATTTACAACTTACAGGAGTATATACTGAGAATAAATCCATTACCAATATAGTGTTACCTGGGCACTGTATAAGGCCACCACGCAGGCATTGCTGTTTTCTTACAAACTAAATCCCTTTTATATTGGCAGAACTCTTGATATAAATATGTTATGTTATGGATACAAAGAAAAGCAGCCTATGAATGAAGATATTTTGTTTTGTTTTCAAAACCAAAAAAAAAGCAGAAATCCTGGTGCTAGTGGGTTAGGGTTGAGGATGTTTATATGATAATTTGACTCGGGACTAAAACAAAAGGAACATTTTCATCCTTTCTGATTAGTAGATGTTTGTACAGCACTATGAAGATGAGAGGCACGTTAAGTGTTATTAATTAATATTCTTTCAAGATATTTATAAGATATTTGTAATATTTATGCATTTATGACAACAAAAATGTTTCAATATAAAAGTGAATTATCCCAGAAAAAATGCCAAGCTTTTGATCTACTTATACATCACATCACTGCAAACCTTTTCCTTTCAACCTAGAGTTACATTTGAAAGCAGAAAGATATACAGCTGACTTTTCAAACTGAACGACACTACGATAAACTAGGGTTTCTCCAGAAGATAAAATACATCATAAATCGGTGTAACACTTACCTCATTTTAAATATTACTGTCTCCTTTTATCAGGTAACACTATATAACCTCCCTTTACCTCCTTTCTTCCCATATTTTATTTGGTATATTAATTCTGAACAATGATCACAACCAGAATTTTTTTTAATTAAAATCAAATATATGGCTTTAGAGGCTTAGGTTATCTGATAAAAATATTTTAATTAAAATAAGATACCAACTCTTTTGATTCCTGATGAATTGAGAATAATTGAAATGTACAGTGTTAATATTAATCTGCAGCTAGTTGTTTAAAGAAATAATTCTTACACTTCTTCAAAGTCAAAAATAAATAAGTAAAAAGAAATCCCTCTAGGAGAAAAAGAATCTGTGGCCCAATAGGCCTTTTTTACTGCAAATTGTCCCAAAATCACTCGTTATTAAAAAGAGCTTATTATATTGTATTTATTTATAAAGTTACTTTATTTTTTGAAGAATAGGGAAATACTTTGACTACAGTAGCTGACTTGTTTCTATTTTCATAGCACTCTACCTATACAGGAATACTATAGGTCTTACAAATGTATTTGCTTTACAAAATGCTGGCTCCATCATAATCAATTGGGAAACAGATCTCACTGCAGCGAGGATTTCCCCTGGGTCTTGCCCCAAGGAGCATGCATGTAACCAAGACAAATTTCAAACCCAGAAAACTATTTGCATGATGGCTGTCGTGGAGCAGCTCTGCAAAGACCCGTTAGAGGAATGTGGAGAGTAGGAAATAAAATTCAAATATTTCAAGAACAAATCAAGATCATATGAAACCAGGAAGTAGAAAGTAAATGAAGATTTTATTATTATTTTTGTTATTATTAATACTGTAAACCACTATGAGAATAAGTTCTTTTTCAGGTATTTTTAAGAACTTGCAATTCACCCTTATCTTCAATGAGATTTACAATACTGTTATAAAACTCCAGGTCAAATTTCTATTCAGAAACTAATTTAAGTAGAAGTTTTTAAAAATAGATCAGATTCTTAGGAGTGGTTACTTATTATTTTATATGTGCATTCAAGGTAACATGAGTTTGATAACTAGGACTGAAACAAAAGTGTAGAACTTGTCTGGCAGGTACTGTAAGAGTTTCTATATAATTTAAGAAAAGTTGGAAATACCGGATACATGTGCATGAGTTACCAAAGGAACATTTTTCCCTCTTTGAGTCTGTTATACTTAATTAGATATTAATTCCAGGTGGGATGTCACCTGGAATTCTTTCATTTGGAATGATTGATTTTTAAGATCTAATCCGTTTTGATAAATCACTGTGTGAGCATGGCTTGGTTCAGAACAGTGATTTAATTCTACTGTGACTATTCTGACCTTAAATATTAAGCAAGCATGGGATACTCAGTGAAAACTGTTACGGACTACTTTTCTGAATAGAAGCATTTAGATTTAGTTCCTTATAGAAATTTGAGATCCTTATATTTTTCAAATCTGCTGATGATTAATCAAAATGAACTTACTGCAAATAAACTATGACCGGTTCTTTTTTCCATAATAATTTAGGTTAATCTACACATGCACTCTGTTTAAGCCACTGAGAAAATAAAAAGCTCAGAAACGGAGAGAAACTGTGTATGCCATTTAATACTCTGTAAGAGTGAAAACTGTTATTATGCTACTCACATAAAAAATCGCACCAGCTATGCACTTGGTCAGCAGACCAAGTACGCTGAAAGCATGGGTGCAGATGTCAGGATACGGAAAGTTATTCCCTTCCTTTAATATGCCTTCTGCTTAAGCAAACACCTTACTTGGGCAGCTAGATAAGTATTGCAAGTTTTGGAAGTGCAGAACACCAGTGTTAGTGGGAATTGCTAGCCAGACTTCAATCAGAGGCTAAATAAGATCCTGAGAGTACAACTGTTAGCATTTAATTCTTTTGTTCAGCAGCCTTAACACGTACACTTTCTTAGAGTATGCATAGTTGATTACTGACACTTCTTCCAGATCTTGTAAATATTTCTAGACTCAAGTACATTCTTGTGGGTTCTATGGATTGTGTCTAAATATGTTCTTGTATCAGTTTTCACTTTGTATGCATTGTTTTGCCTTGATCCCGTAGCAGAGGAAGGGGTGAGGATTTCTTTATGCATGGTATTTATTTTATCTGTTATTTCTGCAAAAGTTTCATAAGTTCTAATAAGACTTGACATTTTGAGCATTTTCTGAACTTTTAAGTATGTTTAGGATATGAGTGAGAATGAAACTTGATTTGGTATATGAGTGAAACCATGGACACAGATTTTAGAAACAGGTAGGTAACTTTCTAATTCTTTGACATGAAATTAAAAAATGTCATGCCTGAAGTGGTGTAGCTATTTTCTCATCATTTAATGTTACTGCTTGACACATTTGCCCTCTAATATTTTCCTAATAACCATTAGGTAACCATAATAACAGAATTAAAGAGGCACTCTGGATAGATGTTTTAAATCAACACCAATCCTTGATGAGTTGTTTTCTGTCTTTAGGGTAAAATGCATTTGTTATCAGCTCCCCAAAAACATATTATGTTGATGCTTTTTGGCCTCTTATTTCTGTCTTCTTAGGTCTGTGACAGGAAAAAATAAATGAAGATCAGCATCAGTATAAAAAATTCTTCTCCATTAGGTCAACAGGGTGTTTCAGAAATGGGTTTGTGGGAACCAGACATCCATTGGCTTTTACTTGTCTTTCATCTCACATCTATACTGTTTGCTCTATAAGACAACAGTAACAGTCAATATGAAGAAATTCGGTCTGCTTAGAAGTTATGTCAGTCTGTGCTTTTCTAGAGCATAACTCTTAAAACAACATATTCCTTATCTCCTCTGTTTTTTTCTTTTTAATGAATCAATCTTTTATTATCTCCCTTCACAGAAGGGCAACATTTGTTTCTTTATTTTGTATATGATGTTACTACAATAGATAACAGGATATTGCAGTCTTTGTGATGATTTAGAACCAAGGGGGGCTTCTTTCTTTTTCCCTTTTTTTACGTGCCATTTCTTTACCTCGTTTGCTTTTGGTTTTGCTCATGCTGGATTGACCTGCACATATGCTGTAGACAGGCTTCTGGCTTGCATGCACACACACACGTGTGGTGCATATACCAACGGGATTCGCCACCACATTCTGCATGCACTCCTGCAAATAAAACTGCTCTTTCTTTTGAAAATTTGGCTTATTGATGTGCCTCACTACAGGCAAAAAAAAAAAAACAAAAAACAAAACAAAACAAAATGACCAAAAAAAAAAACAACCCAGCAAATAAACAAAGAGACAAACAAAAAACCACACTCAAATTCAGCATATCCTGAGAGAAGAATGCTTAAAAGTGCTCTAAAATCCAAGAGAGGGGTCTGTATTTGGGACTGCAGTAGTTTCCTGTCTCTTTACAGAAGAAATCCTAGTATTGGAGAGGGGAGTCTCTCAGCTTTGAAAAATAGACACTTCTGTTGCAGTGACTGCGCCCTGAACACATGATTAATGCAGCTTTTGCTGGTTGATCAATACATGTTGTTAAGAGTGCTTTTTGTTTTTCTGATGATGTAGAAGCAGAAATAATCATACAGATCATAGAAAAATAATAGTTCTAAAAATAGACATTTTTGCCAGTTAAAATGTGGGTGGAAAAATCTACTAAATGAGTACACTAGATCATTTCTTCTTCAGTTTTTGTAAATCACTTTAACATTTTGAAAGAAAATCTTCACAAAATTATTTCAAAACAACATGTATTATTCTGGGTATATGCACAACAAACCTGTAAACTCATGAGATTATGTCAGTTTAAATATTTAGTTCAGAAGTGAGTTGTATTAATGAAAGAGTCTCTTTTTAAATAGAAATAAAAGAAAGAATTTTTAAACATCATGAACATTACAACCACATTATGCATTTTATAAGTCTCTTTATCACTCTTTAAATGACTTTATTCCCCAGTCAGAGAATAAAGATCTAATTTCTAACTGTGCTTCACTGCTCAAGGTATGAAAATTTGTTAAAAAGGAAGTATAGGATCAATTTACTGTTAAATGTATTACAGAAGTGAAATGTTAAAACGCTGCAATGGTATGTTGGAAGCATTTAATTTTGATAGGCATGATGTATAGCTAGGGAAGTAAGTGTACTCAAATAATTATGCTGTCTTTGAAAGACTAGGCAATTTAAAAGTAGATTATCCAATGAGGCTGAAGTAGTAGTTGTCAAATTTTCAGGAAGTAATTAAACAAGCAGAGGTTCTCTCTTTTTTACTGGCCGTTTCTGGGTTGCATAGGGATTATGAAGAGAGACAAGAAAAATGACAGAGCAGGCTAAACAACACATCAAACTCCCCTTGAACAAAACTTTTTTTTTCATAGTGGCTTTCTGACTTACAAATAAGAAAGGTAACATTTTGCAATATTTCTTTTGCAGGTATCTGAGAAAATGTTGCTCTTTGGAAAAACAGCAGACAGAATGGATTTTTTTTTTTTAATACCTTACAACAAAATCTGTGTTGCCCCAGAAGACTAGTTCCCTGCTTAGGGTTTGGTATTTTTTTCTTTTTTCTTTTTCTTTTTTTCTTTTTTCCAGGGCTTTTTTTTAGAGCCAGGCCCTTCTGGTTGGCTGCCATCTGGCACTTGGCCTTTCCTTTCAGAAAGCAGGGTCGCAATTGTTTCTCCAGCTGCTGTCAGTGCTGCCTGAGCCTTTGCACAGCTCCACGCCGCTCACAGGGTGCCTCCTTCCTCTGGCGTACGCAGCCCGGCTTTGTCACACTCTGCTTTCTTCAACGTACTAGCTGCCTCTGGGTTTCTCAGTGAGATTATGTCTCATAATGAGCAGCTCTTTGCCTGGGCCTTGGTTCAGCTGGGAACTGCTAGTTCTTGCCTTTTGGGCTGAGATCAAGGATGTGCATCAGCATCCTACACTTGCGGTCTAGGACAGGGATGCAGTTAGATGATCAAAAACCACCCACTGGCCAGCAGAAACATGGAGGGCAGGGGCATGCCTTTAGCCCCGCCTATCTCCCATTTCACTTGTCTCACTTACAGATGGACAAAATTGCCCAATTTTTTATGACTCACGAGCCAAAATACTCCATGGAATATTCCAATACACATGGAAAGGTAACTCTATGCATTCTTTGACTTTGTTTCCTAAATTTCTTTTAAATACAGAAAATGTGGTTTCTCCTAAAAAATAATAATAATAATAAAATGTATGTTCGAGCCCCCACACGTTTTAAATGGCACTGTCTTAGCCTCTCGTTCCTTGGGCACCAGGCTAAGCTGAGCAACAACAACACAACTGTGACATTGTTTTCATTCAGTAGATGTGATGGCTGTTGATAAGGAACATGATCCAGTGATCACCAGAAGCTATTGTTAGAAATAACCTTTTGGATGAGGCACATTAAGCAATTTCTGCAGAGAAATTTTTACTTTCTCAGTCCCACGTGGGCTCAGGGTTTAATTATGATTATGCAGAGTCATGTTCAAGGTACACAGGAAACTTTAAAATCAAAAAGTACACAATTATGGTGTTGAAGTAGTATGGACAGAAATTGGAAGTACAATTACATGTCTAAGTCCAAAACTGTGACTCATAAATCCTAAAGCTGTTATTGTGCTTAATCCACAGTGGTGGCTTTCAGTTTTTGTCCGCAAGGGCAGGTTTCAGCAGCCATAAACAAGTCAGACAATATTTAGTGGGTTAGAAAATTCTTATGTAACTATTCTGGGAATCAGCCCTTCTGTATCTAGGCACTAAGAGCTGTCTCAAACCAAGATTTTCTGACTTCAGGGGAAAAGTGCTGATTTATCCACTGTATGTGTTCTGGAGCATCTCTAAAAACACAGTGCACTCCCATACTTTGCTGCAGGAGGAGAGAATTTCTGTAGTTTTTCTTTCTTGTCCTCACTTCCATGCCAGTGCTTTCTGGTAGTTAGGTTAAAACGCTATCTATCCTAGGGAAAAGAATAGCCAAATCTAGGTTTGCTAAAATGGTTGAATACTTTGAACTATGGCTGAGTTTTGGATTCTGTAACAGAATAGAAAGCCCCAAACAGCAGGTCTAATTCAAGGCTGAGATTTGGCACATAGACAATTCTTTGTGAGGGCTTGTGTATCTCACAGAAGTTGTTTTTAAGTCAAACAGAACTGAAACATGATGCTCTTTAAAATACAGCATAACTTTAATGGTGTTTGTGAATTCATAGCAGTGAAGTATCTAGTTTTTGGCAGTAAGGCAGTATTAATGATGCTTTCTTAAAAAGAATAAAAATACAAACAAAAAAAATAAAAAAGAAAATATAAAAAAAAAAAACATGTTCTTTAAAGAGTGACTCCATTTCAGCTGTGCCCTGTTTTGTCCAAATGCCGTCTCATCATCAAAGACATGTTCCTGAATTTGTATACACTGAGCTGCTCTTCAGGGAGGAAAATAAATAAATTAAAGCTCAGCATACAATTGTGCAATTTTGTGCGTGTGTTTGTGTGTTACTGCTTTTCATTCTGTTCTTGACACGCACGTAGTGACTTCCTAAAAACAATCTAGCCAAAATTTGCATCATAGCCAAACTAATAAGCACTGCCTGAATAATTAGCTGTAGTACTTCCAGTACAGGGCTCACAAGCTGTTTGCCAGGGTGGATAGCTCAGGCAAATGGAGGTGCACTGCTTCTGGAGCTATGCTGACTGCACAAACCCGCTCATGTCACTGCACCATCCTTCACAGTCTAGTATCAGGACTTCGTGGTCTAGTACCATGTTCTCCACGAGCCCAGGCTACTTACATTCTGCTTTTGGTAACAGCTCACCAACCTTCTCATGTCAACATCCTCAAAACCTTTTTCTGTGGTCTGTAAAAGCAGGAGTCTGGTAAGTGAATGTCCAGCCATGAAAGTGGCTTTCATGTTTGTTCTAAAATTTTCATCCTTCTTTCTCTGTATATCCCAGTAAAGCAGACTGCAGAGGACACATCCCACCCCAGAAGGTGAGGGAACAGATCAGATCACTGCAGCAGCTTCCTCTGACAGATGCCTCAGTAAAGGGGCGTAAGCAGTAAAAAGCACTCCTGTCCTTGCAGGAGCCTGAGGGAAGCCCCAGGCAGTGCACTGTGCCCAGGTTCCCACTGCACTGCACAGGACACTAAGCAACACCTGAGACCACTTGGGGGGACTCTAGGTCCCTGAGAAAAACAGGAAGGGAAACTAAGCATTTTGGATAGCCAGACCAACACTAAAATTGCCTACAAGTAGTCCTTTCTCTCTTGCCTTGTTCCAGAGGCATGACATTTCTCCTGCGAGCAAACTGCTGACCCTGCCATGTTCAGTTGCCTACAGAGCTAGTTCTCCCCAACACCAGCCAGGGCTTTGCCCACTCTCTCGCTTGGTGCTAGGACTAGTGTGGAAACTGTCCATATTGACAGCACAGCCAGAAAAGGCTCTCTTCACCTTCTTTCTTACCCCCTTGTACGACAGACTAATGCAGGTTTTCTCACTAGGACATAAGAATTTATAACTGTTTACCTTATCCTTCCATGCTTTAAATTGCAGAATGCAGACTCCTGGTGAATGCTGCTACCTACTCAACAGCGGCCAGTGTGCTCAGCTGCAAGGACTGGAAGTTACCCCTGGGATCTTTTGGAGCAAAATCTCCTTTTAAAAAGTCTATAGTTACCTGTCCAGCAAACAATCCAATAGCATTTCCATAATTAACTCTTAGAAGTGAACTTGTAAATGACGTGTACATTTTCTTTTCAAAAGTAGGTATCCGACAACTTTGGTAAGAAGATTTTTTCTTCCCCCACCCCCCACCCCCTTTTTTTTTTCATTTCCAGTAGTTGGAAAATTGAGATATTAGGAAATTATCACAGTAGAGGAAGGTGACAGCTCCTCTGCAACTGCACTATATGCTTAAGAGTGTATGCACTACACTGGATGGTGTTAATGACACTGAAGAGGCTCTTTTCAACCTCTCTGTTCCTGGCAAACCCAGATATGCACCTGCATATCAAGAACATTATACACCAATTCTAAAGACACTTCTGACTTGCATTCACAATATGTAAATGTTGACAGGAGAGATATCAGAATAAATACTCATATCTGTTGTGAGAAATATGGATATGTGCACATTAATTCATTCTTAGGACAGTCCGTTAACAGACTGATTTTGTCTCTTATCTGAAACAGCTGAACAGAACTGATTGCACTGCTTGTGGAGTCACCAGCTTGCTGGCTTTAGTGAAAGTGATGGTGGAATCAATGTCCAGGGAGAGGCTGATGGTGAAGAGGCCAAACTGTTGCAAACTGGTTTGGGTCTGGTAGGGAGAAGATGTCCTTGACACTCTGGAGAGGGATACTCAGAAGGTCACACTCAGAAAATAAATGTTTGAAAGTTGTTCTTCCTACAGTTGTGCCACTGGTATCTGCAAACTGTGGCTCATCAGTATGTTTTCATGTGATTGGCACAGCATATCGGGAGGGTGTGGAGAATACTATATGACATGAAATTGAAGCTGTTAATTGCAGCTGTTATTGATTACTGTGAGTGTAAAGGGGATTACAGGAAGGAATAAGACTGATTTGCTGTCTGAGACCATGTGTTCAGAGCATCGTTTGGAATTACGCACCCTCTCAAGCTGAAGAGCAAGGGACATGGGCATGCTGCAACTAACTTCACAGTTCCAGTGAAAGGGCTTCGTTGTATGTGTCAGCCTGCACATTTGGGGAATTATTGGGAATGATTACAAATACAGTGAGAAAAACTTGAGGGTGTACGCGAGAGGCACCAGACAGCCCTCTCTTTAGATTCGTGTTCAGTCCTTTGTCGTATTGGCTCAGAATTGGGAGCCTTCGGAGTTTTCCCCAAATAATTACGGTATAACTGATTTCGGGAACCCCGCTCAATCCTTTGTCTTCTATGCAGAGAAAAGTGAGTACTAATACCCTTGCCAAAGCACTGGGTTTAAAAACAAAACCAAAAATCCCTGCCAAAGCGGGTCTCGCCACTCTTTTTACCTAGCTAAGAGGCCAGCCTCTTTCATCAAGTCCCACTGCCCTCCTCGAGCAGCGCGGCCTATTTACAGACGAAAGAAGTGGTATTTCCACTCGTCGGCTTTTATCTGCACCTTTTCAGCTTCACTGCACGTCCCCTCGCTCGTGTGTTAGGAGGCGAGGTGCCCGCTCCCACGTCTCCGTGCCGCCGCGGTGCCCCTCTTTACTCTCGCAAGCAAACAACCCCGCTCGCCGTTCCCCGCAGCTAAGATCCCCCTTGTTACCGGACTCCTCCTATTGCTCTTTTTTTTTTTTTTTTCTTTTTGGCTGGAGGTGGAGAGGAAGGCTGCCCTGGCGCTAACGGCGAAGGTAAATCTCCGGCCGACGGCGGAACCTCCCCGACGGCCGAGGGGAGCCTCCGAGCGGGCGCCGCGCCCCGCCGCTCCTCCCGTGTCCCCTGTGCTCTGGTTTTCCTCTCTCTGAAGCGCTGTGTACACAAAGGGCTTGCTTCTGCCTTTCAATTAGGTAACCGAGATTTATTTACTTTTGCTCTTTCTCCCTTCCGTACACATATTTAGTGTTTGTAGCTCCTGTCAGCTTCGGGGTTGGGTTTCTTTTCTCCCCGATAAGCTATTTATTTGTATTTCTGACGAGGCAGTTTTAAATCAAATGCCCGTGTCAGGGCGGACTCCGTGCTGCCTGGCTCCTAAAATAAGCAGGCGGCTCTCCGCCGCCTTGCCGCGCTGGCCGCAGCGTGCGGGTGGCGGGGCGGGTTTTAAGGAGCCTTCGGGGCGCCCCTAGGCCCTGGGGGGCCCCGGCCGAGCGCGACCCCTCCACTCAGCAGGGCCGGGGCCGGGCGCGGCTCTCGGGGTGCCCCCGCCCCCCCGGGGGCGGCCCCCGGGGGGGGGGGGGGGGGGGGCTTTCG
>VXAL01019885.1:144900-156199 GCA_013399475.1 Chauna torquata | reverse complement strand
TAAATATAATGTTATAATAATACATTTTATAAATTTTACAAGAGTGGTGTGAATGAAGTATTTCTGTAAGAGGTGTGTTGAAAGTCTAGTTAGAAGAAACAGCTGAGAATATGTAAATAACCAAACGAGGAAAGGATTAATTCTGAATTGCAGAATGAAAGATTATAGGAAAATAAGAACCTGAGCATGCTATTTTTACAATAAATTATATCGTGATTTTGAAAGCAAACTCTCTTTTGTTGCAGCTTCTTCGAGATCAATTTCAATATAAACCAATTTTAACAAAACAACAGTTCCTTCAGTTTGGCTTTGCAGAACGAAAAATGCAGATTGTTTGTGACATTATCAACTGTGTGGTGAAAAAGCACAAGGAATTAAATAGCTTGAATAAGGTACTGATCAAATGGTAACTTTATTATGAGGTATGTTTCTTTTGACATATTCTTGGTGCTGCAGGTAGAAGGTGAAGGTTAGTTTATCTGAAGATGAAGCATTACTGGTAGTTGAAATAGGGGAAAAAATTAGTATGAAGTTCCATTGTAAGATTTTAGAGTGCTATCAGCTATACAAAAGATATGAACCTGCCGATGCTTTGCAGTATGAACAAAATAAGATCATTAAAACAAAGAACAATCAAATACTTGATATCTTTATGGTAAGTGGTGTATTGTTCATTTCTCAACATAGTGAACGTTTATGTAACTCGGGCTTTACAGGTAGATTTAAAAACAAAACAAAATCCTCTGCTATGTTGAAGTTCTGGTAACATTTAATTTAAACATGAACTTGTATTTGTGTTTCAGTGGTATACATCTTAAGTCTGATTATTTTTATTAATCACACTTGATGTACATTATGGTATTTTTATCATTGTATGCTGTGTTTAAAGACATGATTAAAAGAAAAAATCAGTCTTCATATTTTAGAGGAGTTTGTTTCGAGTTTATTGCATCTTCAGATCTTCTGTTTATTTCATTTGTAACTTTGGGGGGCGTAACAGGAACTTTCTGTTCCTGTTTGTCTTTCAACTTTGGTGCAAGTTATCTTTTACACAGTTATGACCAGCTTTGCTGCTGCCTAGCCATATTATGAGTATGTTTATGGTGTTCACGTCGAGATCTGTTTTGTTTGTTAATTTGGGATGTAATTTTTTTTAGACAGTGTTGTATTGCAGAATGTGTATGCCATGCAATATTCCTGGCTGTTAACAATGGTTGGAAATAGTGTCTGACCCCCTCCCTCCCAGACAAATATTCCTGTATTAGAATGTTTTTTTCTCATTTCCACTTTGTAGGTTACATCCCAAACAAGGAAGAAACTCAGACCTTTAAAATATGAAATGTGGTCAAATTGTGGTAATGTCCTTGCTGGTCCCAGTGGCAGTGCTCTGAATTCCAAACAGGTATGAATGTAATTTTTGTGTTGTATGTCTAAAGGTTAATCTCACTTCTAGCAAGTCAGGCTCTTTCTAGAAAATACGTGCTTTCATTTAGGTTCTAGTGTTTGATCACACTGTTGTGAATGTGGGTGACTGAAATAATAGCTCTGTCCTGGTTTTGGCTGAGATAGAGTTAATATTCTTCATAGTGGCTGGTAGGATGCTGTGTTTTGGGGTTTGGAGAAAAACAATGCTGATAACACACCAATGTTTCAGTTGTTTCAGAGCAGTGCTTACACAGAGTCAAGGACTTTTCAGCTGCTCGTATCACCCTGCTAGCGAGGAGGCTGGGGGTGCACAAGTAGCTGGGAGGGGATAGAGCTGGCAGAGGACAGAACCGGGACCTTAACTGGCCAGAGAGATGTTCCATACCTCATGGTGTCATGCTGAACAATAAAAACTGAGGGGGGAGTTGGCTGGCGGGGGCTACTGCTGCTCAGGGAGGGGCTAGGTATCAGTTGGCAGGTGGTGAGCAGTTGCATTGTGCATCACTTGTTTTATATATACTACTATTATTATTTTCCTTCCTTTTCTGTCCTGTTAAACTGTCTTTACCTCAACCCACAAGTTTCACCTTTCCAATTCTCTCCGCCATCCCACCTTGGGAGTGAGTGAATGGCTGCATAGTGCTTAGCTGCCTGCTGGGTTAAACCACAACAAGCTATTACAGAGAACATTGCTTCTGTTTTACTGAGTAGCTGATGTTGTCTGTTGGCTGCATTATACAAAAAAGGAGGAACAGTAATCAAAATGAAGATCCAACTGGAAAACTAATATATATCCTTTTTGGAGATTGAATTGTGTTTGGCCTGACATTACCCTGTTTTCAATGTAGCTGTCAAAATACTTCTTACTCTTTTGTCTGAATCTTTTTAGCAAGGATTTCTTGATGTAGCATTCCTCTTGGCCTCAGTTTTCTAGAAGTAATATTTGATTTGATGTGTTATGTTACTCTCCTGCTGTGGAGGAGACGGCTTTCCCCATGTTTTCTGCATAAAGGGGTGCAGAGTAAAATCCTACAAAACTTTTTTTTTTTGGACTCCGACTGCCCAATAAACCTTGGTGATTGCTCTTAGCTGTGAGGAAAACTTCACAAAGAAAACATCCAGAATGACTTATCTGGCACTTCCAGGCTGTTGAATAGTGGAATTGAGTGGGGTTATATGTGAGTGTATTAAGAATTCCCTTGAAGAGAAGAATTTCAGCCTCACTGAAATGTATAGTAATCTGCAAGTGTTAAGGTACTGCACAAAACCAGTAATTGCAGATTCTTAATCATTAGGTAATGTTTTTTGTTTTGTGAGAAGTAAAGGTCATAAGACTTGCTCCACCTGGAAAGAAGGGCAAAATTTGTCTCTTGCCCTCTCTGAGGGAAGTATTTAAAGGAAGTGAAATGTGTTGCTAATAGGAAAAGAGGGTTCCAAACTTCCTAGTTAAACTTATTTTTTTTTCTGAATGGTTGAGTGGTAGTTGAAACTGTCTAATTTTGTATGTATTAAGGTATGTGTAGTGAGTTTCATACCTCCCAATCCACATTTTGTTGTCTAAGGTTGTTAGATTTCAATGTCCTTTTTTACAAGAAGAAAGGCCATTAATGATTTCAGCACTGTTTATGGGTGGGAACCAAGGTATTCAGTAAATGTGAGAAATTGTGTGCATATTTTTTTACAGTTCTTTCATGTCTGTATGACTTTTTTTTAATTAAACTGCTTGCTATTGCTTTCTGTGTTTTGCAACCAGCTGGGATAAGATTGTTAGTGTTTTTTTAATTAAAAAAAACTAGCAAAAAATGCTAAAATGATAGTTTTTGTGTCAGTTACCTGTCTAATGAATCGGAGTGTTCTTGTAATGAGTAACACCAGTGAATTTTTTTTTTGACATGCTCAAAAGATGCCTCAAGTAGAACGGCACTCAGGAAGCGAAGTTAGTGACCTTCATCCAGCACCTCTTTATCCATCACCCCTTCCAGCTGAGGGAGGTAATGAAGAAGAATTGTACTTAGATGATGTTGTGGAAGTTAAATGTGACCAAGTAAGAATCGTTTATTTAAGATGTCCACGTGCATTCTTAACTTTTCTTATAGGACTTTTCTAAAGGGGAGAGATTTTAAAAAGATAGCTGGACTCTCCTTAAATGTAACTAGTAGATATATAATGAATGGTTGTGTGTGTGGGGGAAAAGTCAAATTGTACTGTCCTTTCAAGAGCCAATTCTGTTAACGGTTTCTGTAAAAGCTTAGTTCCATGAGTAGGTAGTTTATGGCAATTCTGAAAGATCAGTTTCTAATGTAGCAAAATGTGGTTGCTGAACTTGAGGAAAATTCCATTTTTAATTTCATTGATCAAATGGTAAATTATATCTATGTCAAAATTAGAGAACATGTTCCTATCCATATTTTCAGGTCATAGAAGATAATTCTCAGATTGAGTTCCTAAGGAGCCAGCTTGCTGATTGCCAGGAAAAGCTTCGTAAGCTAGATTGGATGGAAGATAAGCTACATGTTTTAGAAAAGAGACTGAAAGGAAAGGTTACTGTAGATGAGAAGGACTGGAATAATTTGTTAAGCCGAGTTTTGCTCCTTGAAACAGAACTCCTGGTGCAGTCCAAAAAGGTATATTAACTTCCATTTTTCTTCTATAACAAAAAGGCAGATATGACTATCAGAATAATTTTTTTTTTTTAGTACTATACAGCTATTACCAGACGACAAAACTGTTGCCAGGCACAATGCTCTCAGCCTGTTTCTGCTTTTCCTGCCTCCTGATATATGCCCTTCACAATTTTTAAAGGGGTGATGTTGAATACAAATGTTGTTTATGGAGTTGGTGATATTTTTACCTTAACAGTTAAGTTCCATTGCTTTCTCATGCTCTGAAGCAAAGCTCCCCATTGGAAACTTGTTTCCTTTCAGGAACAGCACATGTAGCTCAGCATATTTTCATGAGTAGCAACCATGTGTGGTTTTTATTTGCTAGTGAACTTGTAGAAGGAAACTTTTGTAGACTTGTGATTATGTTATCTTTGAAAGCGTACCATGTCTGCAGTGGAGGATTTCATCATGTTAGGGACATGAAAAAGGAAACCTTAAACTTGTCCACATTATTCTGAATTTCTCATACTAGACTGCAGTTGTTGTTGCAGTAATCTGTGAGGTGGTACTTCTGCCACTGATATGGTTGAATTTTTATCTTTTAATTCTCCAGACTGATCTCTAATCAGATACGTACCTTTGAAAAATTGTCTTCATTCTATATAACAAATGTTGTCAAAAATAAGTGGTATGCACAATGGAAAATAGAGGGTTAATGGGAAAAGTTAATTCTCATTTTAGTCCTACTCTTACATTATTGTTATCTTGTAAATTTCTAGCCTAATTAATAGTCTTTCTCCCTTTTGCCCCCTATACCCTCCAGCCTTGTCTGTGGTGCTTGTTGTATTTTTAAATGTGCAAAGGTACTACAGTTGTGATGTGTCTATACTTGGCATATTTGTCAGAACAAATCAAGTATTTGCTTACATTAAGACTGTCTTATTTTTCATACTGTCAAAAGGTCTCTGTATAAGTACACACTGATATTATATAACTTCATATATGTGCACATATAAGTATTTTGAGCTGCAGTGACTCGTAGCATCAGTTTTGCCATTGCATGCTTAATTTCAAAATGTATCTGCATGTGTATCCAAAGGATACCATCAGATTCTTTACAGGAGTTGAAAACCCTTGTGAAGAGTGGTTGATCAGAGTTTCATTCTTCTGTAGTAGTAAGAATGTTGAATTTACTTGTAACCAGGAGCTCAGAGCATATTTCTGGCACTGGCAGTTTGAAAATGTCTTGTCACTAATACTTGTACAGACATGTTTTTTCCTGTGTTCCTTGAAATTGTTCTAGTTATGCAAAGTCTTGAAATGAACAAGTGTTCAGACTGATCACTGGGTTATTTCTGAAGGGTGTAGTTCAGACAATAATGACTGACATTACCAATTACTTTTTTTTTATTAAACAGTTTCAAGTTGGTAATGGCTGTTTATGACAGCAGCATGGGAAGGCTTGTGATTCAAACTAGGCTTTTTCTTTTATTTGTGTAAACTTGGTTTAATATTACTTTTGGTAACATTTATTGAAGTAGTTCAGAGATCTGGAATATTTGTTGTGGAAATACTTAACACTAATATCACTCAAAAATTTCCAGTAAGATAATTATATTTCTGTACTGCGTGTTACTGTAAGAAGTTATCTGCAGAAACAAATTTGAATTTAGTTTGTGTGTGGTATCGTTACTTTTTTCAAACCAAAAGAAGCTGTTTTTTATATTTAAAAAAAAAAAGTTAGAGTTTTGAAGGCTTTTTTTGCAACAGACTTTTGAAAGCTGCCAAGAAATAATCCTTTGGGTCAGGGAATTGCTGCTGCTTTGTTTTATGAAATTCCATCCAAGTTGTGCTTCATAGATACAGAAGCAATTCAGAATTACTCCTTTCTTCTTACTCTTGCATTTTTCAGGGAACTTCTGGCATCTAGCCAACTTAGCAGGCACACTCTAAGATCTGTATTGCACTGCTGCCAAAGTAGCAGCAGCTGCGCATTTAGCTCTGGGAAAATCTGAAAGCTGCCAAATCTGTTTCAATGAAAGGAATTGGGCAGAAGCAGTCAGTGTAGGTTTTTTTTTTTTTCCCCTTCCCCCTTTTCTTAAAGTCATTTATAACTCTAGTCTTCTTCAGCTTCTTCCCACACAACACCTACTATTTCTCCCTTATTTACTTACTTGGATCCCCTGTTAACTGATACAGTTACTCCAGTATATAAAGTGATATACTTCACTGAACAGTGAGATTTCAAATCATAATGATAATTCATTGGTTTAAAAAAAAAAAAATCTAGATGTTTTTTGAGGGCTTTTTTTTTTTTAAGTTTGAAATTAGGAATTGCACGCTTTTCCAAGTCGAGCATGAGTTTTGATTCCTTGTTGATGAACAACCTTTTCTAAGCTAGATAGGTTCTCAGTTTCACTCATTCTTGAAACAGCCCTCTCATTTAGGAGCCTGGAAAACTAGCTTAAACTAGACATTTGAGTTCTAAGCATTTAAGTGGAATGAATTTCAGTTCATCTTTAGGCTAATCTTTAGGACTGAGGGGCTGCATTTCTGAATATCAGCTGAAAGTGGAAGGTCCACTTCCTGTATTCAGGTTAATGGCAGCCACCATCAAGATGTAATTGTTAGCACAGGTCAAGAACAGTATGACTATTCCTTCTACTTATACCTAAGTTATATGCACTATATTTGGACCTGCTTTTGACCTGTTTACCAGCAGCAATATTAATAAATTCTCTTGTGAAATACTCATTTTTAAATGCGAAATGAGTGTGAAATTTAGGATTTTTTTTTAAGCTGAAGAGTAGTCCTGTGAAAACACTTCTGCTACACCAATCCAAATATGTTGGCGCTGCATGTGCATGCATATTTAGTGCTCAAGTATTGCTTCATTCAGTCAAAAGATGTTTTAGACAGGATATATGGCTAAAATGCAAACTTGTATTTCAGAGAGACTTATCTGCAGAGTTCAGCAGTGTAAGTCAAGAACGTACTTCTAGTATGATTCCAGTTTCTCCTGGTGAGTGTTAATGATTTTTTTAATTAAAGTCATATGCTAAGCACTTCTTGCTGACCTTAACTGAAACAGTGGTTTCTAAGTAGACAATCAATTGCGATTTAGTGACCTTTTAATTTAAATGCATGCTTCGGTTAAGAAATGAACCTACTAGCAATTTCATGTTTGTAATTTATTCTGTAGAAGCTGTATTTACTGAAAGAATTGTTTTTAAAGCATTAATGCAAATACATAGCATACTAATTAAGTAAGTTACAAATAACACTCTACCAAAAGTCTCAGATGCAAATTTAAGGTGCTATAGCTACAGCTGTGAAAAATAATAGTTAGCTGCACTTCAAAGCAATTGTCATAATGTTTTATAAATAAACTATTCTCAAGCACAAAAGGAATTGTATTTACTGCCACAGGTTTATTACAGTTAAAATAGCGGCACATTTAAGTTGTTCTTTACTTTTATAAGTAAAGATACAGATATAAGGGGCTCAGGGAAAATTGAAGCTTTTTTTATTCATAATCTGTGCTGAACGTTCTCTGTAGTTTCATGCCTTTTGAAACAGCAGCTATCCAACTAGCTTTTTTGCTGGGCTTTCTTATTTTGAAGAGCATAGTAAAATATTTTTCTTCAATCTCCAACTGAATTTTGGTAAGGTGCAAGAAGTAAATGAAACAGCCTTGAGAGGGAAAGAAATTAAAAAAAAAAAAAACCCATTCCCTAGGCCCTAAGTAATTCTTCTTTCTTCCTCAATGGTAGCTCCTTAGCCATTATGTTTCATCACTTTATTTATTAATTTGGCCTGTCTCCTCTATGGCAGCTGTTATTCCTACCACCATTAGTAAGGAGGGTATTGTATTTCTTAGTCTCATTTATTAGGCCTTTTTGTCCCCTGTTGGGATGTTGCATAGAAATTGGAAAGGAAACGAAGAACCCAGTTAATCTGAGTAATCCAGTTTCCATGGAAGTTAGCAGGAAGACAGTTTCTTGGTTACGTCAAAATTTGTTTTGATTTTGAAGTCTCGTAAATGGGACCTCTTTACACACCTTAAAACAAACAATTTGTATGTTCAGTGATGGATTATTGACACAAGGACTTCATAGTCAGCAAGTAGGCTGATGGTCTTTAAAAGATAATTTTCATGTTCTCAGACTTCTAGAAATCTTCTGAATTTGTTATTCCTGTTTTTCCAAAATATGATCCAGAAAATTGTAGGCTTAAAGGCTATGCAGTCAGTCTTAACTCTTATGCTGAGGATATACAGTACTCAAATGCATTTTTTGGTTATAGTGTTCTTCAAAAATAACAGCTGTACTGAAGGAACACTTTTTAATTTTAACTGATTAAAAATAATGTATTTTAAGTACAAGATAGCATAGTTGAACATGTTCCAAAGTTATGATCTGTAGATGGTTGCATTATTAAAAATAAGGATACATGAACAATTCTTTTAAGTACTAAATTGTTTCTTTTCCCTGACTATACTATTCTGAATTTAAGAATATTGAAGACTTCCCAATGTAAAAGATAAGTCTGTTTCTGCTGAATGGGTGCTAAACCTAGCCCAGTGGGAGCAGAGCTAGGGAAACAACAAGAACTTAGTAGAAATTTTAAGTTATGTAAGAAAGTGATGACTTTATACGTTTGCTGCTTAAAAGACAAGTTACTTAGCACAAATTAAAAAAAAAACAAGTTTGAAGAGACGATTCACAATACAAATAATGTAAGCAGTCTGAAATTAATTACTGGATCAAACATTTACTAGTAGACTTTCTTAAGTTTGATTTCACTGTAGTCAAGATAAAAGGTAGAATTCCTGGATGATCTTTTTGGAATTTATCTTGTGTTTTACTCCACCTACCTTTGCTCTAAGAAATGAGAAACCTGTTTTGGACCCTCATCAGTAGCTTTTTTCCTCTCTAAACAATGCATTCTCTTCTGTTATTACGTACTGTAAATCAAGCTATTTGATAGCTGACCTTGCAGTAAGAGAGCAAAAAGGCAAAGGTGACATAAAAATGAATCTTTCTCTATAGATACAGAAAGGAAGGAGGAGATGCCAGAGAGTCTTCATCAGTCGTCTGGATACAGTTCACTGTTATCCACAGACCCATCTCCCAAAGTCATGACCATTAATTGTCATGAACTGACAGACATTTCAAAGGTAAGTAAAACTGGCAAATGCTTAGTTGATTTCCTTTCTGAGGTCAAGAGAACAAGTAAGCATTAGTTTTAGTTGTATATACTACTAGTGAAAAACAAGGAAACTATGCAAAACTATGTCTAGGTCTGTCTCATAAAAATCCTTTTGATATGTAAACAGTACTTAAAGTCACATTTTCTCAATGAATTTTTCAGGTTGAAAGTCCATCTGAAAAATGTTAGCTTTGAAGAGTTCACTAAACTTGTTGCTTTTAAATTGCAGGAGACAACAAGACAAAGAATGGAAAGGATAAGTAAAATGTAAGTAATAGGAAAGGGCAGCAGGAATTCATTTCCCAGGAGGGAGTTGTACTGGACTAAAGCTTATAGAGAACGTACATATGTGTTCCAAACCTCAAAGGTCTCTGCATCAGGTGTGGCATTTCCTTATGACTCCACTGGATAATAAATCCACTTACAGTTCTGTATTTGTGGGATGAGTCACTGTTTTGGTTTCTAAAAAGCAATAGAAGGCGTTCTTAATAGTATCAACTAGAGATTAAAGGGTGTTTAGAATCTGGTTGACAACAAATAGGAATATTACTTATCTTTTGATAGGATTTTCTAGAATGAGTAACTTTTCTTCCTGAAAAATAACTGTTATATTTTAATTCTGCTTTTTATCTAAGGAAAAAGTAAAAACCAACTTCAGGTGCTAAGCATTGCATTAACTGTATTAAGGTGTGTTTGGTGCTAGTCTTGAGACTGGTAAAGAATTTTTTTTTTGTAAGAAATATTTTTATTACACTTGAGAAATGCATTGCTGTATAATGTTTCCTTAGCAAGAAATTTGTGTTCTGCAAATGCCTGCCCTGAACAAACTATGACCTTTTTTTTTCTGATTTAACCTCCTCTAATTTTGTGTGGGTTACTTCTTTCTGTGTATACTTAGTAGGCATTTAGTGTGCAAACCAATTGCAGAGGAAAAGGGGGATGAGAGAACACTTAGTTTAATGCTGCTTGTTAGTATTTTGGATTCATTGGAAGGTAAGAAATAATTGCTTTGCCTTTTACTGTATTTTAAATGTGAGTGTGTAAACAAAATTTATTTTCAGAATTGAAGAAACCTCAGAATTGTTGAAAACCTCAAGTAACACCTCTGAGAAGACCTGAAAGAACAGGTCTTCAGACCTGGTCTCTGTAGACTTATGGATAGCAAAACTAATATGTATGTTTGTACAGCATTAAATTTTTAATATATCAAATTTGTAATGGTCACTCATGCTTATATTCCTTTGAATAAATATCTTCTAATGCATCTGTGTATGTATTTATTTATTTATTCTTCCCTGACTTTTGGTTTTAAAAAATGTTCGAATAGCTTCCCCCCACCCCTTTTGTAAAGTGAGGTCATTACAGCAGTGTATTTTTGTGTTGACATTTGTTAGCAGTGTGCTAAGTAATATGTTTTTTAAAGTGCGAGCTAGAGGACCATGGTTTACATCCTGTTGGAAACACTCCAGCTGGGACTTGCATATTACACCCAAGAGGCTTTCTTACATACCATCTTACCATCTGTACTGTTGAAGAAGTCTTAATGAAAACTTAAATACACAATTTTAAATATGTACTTTTTCTAATATAAATTTTCATGCCTAGTTGGAGTGCACCAGCACGTTATGGCTTCCATTAACACTAACAAAGTAAGGGTCAGTTTTTGATCCTAAACACTAAAATGTGCAAGTAAGTCCACAGACTTTGACTGCAAGAGATGTGTTGAGTGTTTTAGTACTCCTACCCAACACGTTTTAAGACCAGCAGCACAGATGGAGACAATCCAGCATACAAAGATACACAACATTTTTATGATTTGAAGCCATATTAAAATNTGAAGGTGAAAGCAGCTGTTTGACATTATGCTGTAAGAAAAAAAAAATGATTTGTATGTTTTAGCAATAATTACGAATTTTTCTATAACCATAAGGAATTTAAATTGGCTATTTTACTTACAAAGAAGAATACGTTGATCCATTATGCTGTATAAACTTAGTCAAGAGTTTTTGGAATTTTGCACTAGAACCTTTTTTCACCATACTTCCAAAAAAAAAAAAAAA
>VXAL01019885.1:126317-144675 GCA_013399475.1 Chauna torquata | reverse complement strand
CATTATATAATCAAACCAAAGATGTGTGGGATATAAGATTTACTACCCTTTGTAAATGGGTGGCCTATCATATCAGAATTTCTTTGTGCTGTGATACCTGCTTCACGTAAAAGATTTTTGGATTTGGTTATCTTAAAATTGGTGAATTTTTTTGGCAGAGTTTGCAGATGAAGGTGAAAGCAGCTGTTTGACATTATGCTGTAAGAAAAAAAAAATGATTTGTATGTTTTAGCAATAATTACGAATTTTTCTATNAAAAAAAAAAAAAAAAAAAATTGGAAAGTTAGATGATGCGAACTTGTTTTTGCTCTTTGAAAATAGACCTTGCAAATCACTTCATTAAACTAACAACAAAATGATTTTTTTCTAAATGTGTGAAGACGCCAATTAAATAGAAAATAGGTGGTATCTTCTAAAATAGGACTCCAGCGCCATCTTGTGTAAGTCTTTATACAAAATAATAAGCAAAGTAGGCAAAAAAAGAGTGTATTCTACACGGTTAAAACCATTGCTTTAAACTAGTAATGATCAAATATTTTGAAACACCACCTCCTTTAAAGTTTACTTGTTGCCTTCACTTGGAAGAGGCAAAGCAATTTAATTAAAATAATTATGAATGATATTTGATAAAGTCCAGGGCAGGAACCAGAGGAACAATGAACCTATTTATGTTGGTGTTGTGCTCAATATGAGAAAGTGTTAGTCAATAAAAATGATTCAAGTTACAAGGGTTTGTCATTGAATACATCTGAGCGATGCAGTGTTAGAAAAAGATCTTTGTTAGTGTGCAATTTAAGATCATTTCTGTTCAGTACTGCAAAATTGAAAACCCAGAGTTGTTCAACTATTTCCTTTTTTGAGAAACTTAAGTGCAGTACTTTTTCTCTACACAATGTGATTCAGCCTTTGCAATTAAGGGTTTTGCTTCTCCTGTTTTCAGGACCAAGCAAGGTCTCACTTCAATCAAACTGAAGCCAAGAGTGTTACTGTTAGGGCAGTGGAGCTGGTTTTCTAAAGGTATTGTTTTCACTTTTTTTTTAAACAAAATTTGTTTTTGGGAGATAGTACTATCTTCACAAAAGTAAATACTCAGTGCATTCCAATCCTCTATGTATTTGAATTATACTTTTTTTATTATGCACTTATATCTTTGGAAACAGTATGAGTAATGGCATGTGTCACAAGAGAACTTCAAGAAAGTGCAATGATAGGAAATACATTTCAAGAAGAAAATAGCAACAGTTTTTGAAAATTACTAGTGCAATGCTGCTCTAAGCATTGCTACAACAGTTTAAGAATTGATGTTCTACTTGTGCAACCAGTTGCATTGGGTGGATCTTGCTGAGTGACAGGAAATGTTGGAAACATTCTAAAACACAAATTAAACTCATCCAGATAATATTCTTTACTATAGTTTCCATTATGCCTACCTTTTTCCAATGACTTGGAAAAAATTCCTTTTGTTCAAGATGTTGTTCAAGATAAACTTTCTATGATTATAGCTCATTAATTGAAGTACTGTTATTGCCTGAAGTTACTGAATTATTAGTTTATATATTATTAGTTTTAAATCTAAGAATTGTTTTGACAATGCTATTTCCTTAAGCATCAGTAGAATAATTCCACCTTGTTATGCATGAATGCATTCAGTTACTGCATTTTAAGTAAAATATTAAAACTTAAGTTTCCAGAAAAATAGGGTTTTTAGTTGATTTTTAACCATATTCTAAATTTTATAAAATTTAATCCCATTATGTTTTTTACTCTGCCTTATCAAACATTCGTACACACTTAAATTTGTTTAATGAAATTAAAATGTGCTATTGAAAACAACAACAACAAAAAAACACATAAGAATCATCTCACTCCAAATCTGTAATATTGAAAGGCAGTCTGACAGGATCTTTTAGTTATTGTTATATTTTGAATTAGTGTATATTCTGATATGTGTTGTGGAATTCCAGTGATCTGAGTCATAGTTACTAAGAAAACTATTGCAGTCTGTGATAGTAGAATATATGCTATATGATCTCACTTTTGACATTTAATATGTGATACTTAAATTGTATTGGAGATCACTCAAGTTTGGTTGTACCTAAGTATGAGACTGAGGCTGAGTTCAATTATATCCCGCTGTTTAAGCCTAGCTTGGAATTGTTTTGCATCATCAGAAGTATATTCAAGCTGAAGGCCATAATTACTATGTGCCCTATTTCCTTATAAGTGTATCCAATTTTCTTACTAATTATTCTTGGNTAATTTGATTGATACAGAATACTTGTTTTCTTGAAATCAATTCCATTAAGGAGAAAATCTCTTATGGAATTTGCATAACTGAAATCTAGACTCTGGGGAGAGAGAGGTTACTTGTTTTTCCTTCACTCTAACAGTGGTTAGTAGAGCCATCTTCTTTGAATTCCAATATAAAAATAGTTTTGTCACTGCTTTTGTCTGGTAATGTGGTGTATTTGTTACAGAGTTTTGAATAAATACTCCAATATGAAAAATACTATATGTATGTATGTGTATATATATATTTTTAGCTTGTGCTGCTAGTAGTGTGTAACAGTATGACCTCAGTTTAGCTATACCTGATGAGGGTGGCAGTTTTCTTCTCTCCCTGTGGAAGATTATAGAGATGATAGTTTGTTCAAGTGAGCTATTCCTTTTAATTTCATAAGAACAAGAGTATCTGTAGAGTTGAGGGAATAGCTGTCTGGTGCCCATATGCTTCACAAGAATTTTTTTTGTGTTGCTGAGGTTGCTATTCTGGTAACTAATGGATGTTTTGTTCATTTTTTCCACTTTCTCGTCTTTTATTTATTACTATTTTATTTTTATTTTTTGATCAATTACATACATTTTTGTTTTGTTACACTCATGAAAAGCTAGGTACAGCTAAAATCAGGGATATCAAGATGCTAAAATTTGAGAGGTGAGTTCTTGTTTTGTAAAGGTTAGGTTGCCAGAGAAGGAGAAAAATATGATGTTACTAATATTAATGGAATTTATTTGGTTACTTTTTATTAGAGATGCTTAAAATTCTTTGCTAATCATCAGTGAACAGAAGTTAAAACAGCTTATTTTTATCAACTGCTTGTTTAGATATTGGAAGTTAGCCATCATTTCTAGCAGTCTTAGTTGGTAATGTATTGCACCTTAAAATTATGTATTTGGCATTACAGTTATCATTTCAAACACTTTATGCCAATGATAATTCCTTCTCAGTTTCTATCTAGGAACTTTTTAAAAACTCTATATGGTAAAAATCTAAGGAGTTTACCCATAACCCTCAGATAGCACAACAAGCTTTGTTAGGAAAAGTATTAAATCAGCAACAAGTGTTTCATAGCATATGAAAGTGTTTCGTATACCATGATAGTATGTTGCTTCTGTAGTTTCTAGGCAGATCTGTGCAATAGAGGTCTCTTTTTTGCTCTAAGATACTTAGGATAATACAGCTATATCAGAGGAACGATCAATACAAGGGTAGTTACAAAAATACTTGGCAGTATTTTTACTTGTACTTTGGTTAGCCTAATTTAAAATACCTGGACATATCATCATTGTACAGCAAATTATTCACTGGAATAAAAGAACAAAAAAAAATTTTTTTTTGTAGTGAACAAAATTTAGTCAAGTTATTTCCCATTGTGTTATAAAAGAAGAATGCATCTTCGCTACAGCTTAAGAACAAATCTGAAAGATTAATATTTTTCTGTTAACAATACTTTTTTTTTTTTTAGCTATACAAGTCATTAGGTTTTAAAGCTAGGATGCATTTTTCATCAGTATGCAATTAAAATACGCAGAATTCCAAATACAACAGACTCAAATTTTGTCCAATGCTGACTTCTGGTCTACATTGTGTATTTCTTGTTTAGTTTGTGAACTGGCAGAACTGCTAAAAATGATGGAATTAATGAATGTCCTAGTGTTGCTTTACTACTTTCAGACATAGCAAAATACTTCTGAGCATATTGTGTCTAGATCTGCTGTTCAATCTACTGATATATGGCCTACTACACTTTTGCACTAAATTAGTACAGTTTTGGATGTGTGAGGTTGGTTGATTTGGTGAGCAGGAGGTATCTAACCAGGAAAGACATCTCTATTTGCACTTTTTAAAGTTGGAAAGCTCGGTTTTGTGTGGACAGAACATGCTTTCACACTTGAACTTACAGATCCCAAGGGTCTTGGGAAGAGTGGTGGAGATAGAAGTCAAAGTTCATTTAATCTAATACCTGAATAAAACTGTGGAAAGCTTAAAAAGAAAACAAACAACAAAATTAAAACCAAAACCCTTAAGTAAAGGTACTCTACTATTGCAGGTGATATTCTAGAGCAGTTGAAGGAAACTATTTAAAATGCTTGTGACTTGAGCCTTCCAAATGGGGAAAAGACGTTACACTAAGAACTATGATATTTATTTGCTTGAGTATCACAGAGTTTTTCACAAGTTATAGTAAACTCAGTAGCTTGTATATGCAATGTGACCTTACTTAAGTGTAGAAGATGCTGTATCTTTGGTTACAAAACTCTCATTCTCTTTAGACTCTATCCAGAGCAGATGCTTGATTTGGAAGTAGTAAGGCTTTTTATTATCTAGGAGAAAACTGCTCTAATTATAGGTTAACAACAATAAGTGGTAGCATGGAGCACTGGTGTTCTAGTGCAGGAAAAGGAGTTATTTTTCCCCTCCCCTTTACCTTTCCAGTTATCATGAAAGCAACTTCATATGCAATAAAATAACTGCTGATCATCGGCTCTAGAATCAGCAGAGTGTAATTATGCCTGTTAGGTTCATAATGATTAATTTTTCATACAAATAGTGTCAGAGTATTATACCTCAGGGTATTTTAATCAAAGATACAATTATATTTCTAAAAGATACTGCAAGGGCTTTTAAATTTTCATGCTTGTATTTCTATTCTCATCTTACCTAGTGTTGCTGCATTTCATTGAGTGTGTGTTGAAATACGGACTGGGATTAAGAGAAGTGCAGTTAGAGAGCCTTGAATACTTTCTGTGAATGCTGAAAATAGTTTCACAAAGCTGAACTTTTTGGCAGTACTAGCTTAAGGGATTTCCTCCCACTGCTCCTCATTCCCATCTGACTGTGCTGTGAACTGCGATGTGACTTAAGTATACTTGTCTGAAAACTCAATGTGCAGGGTGCGTTTTTTTTTTCTTTTACGTCCATATCAGCTCTGTGATCCACCTTATGACATTGCATACAAACATTTGTGTCTGAACTTCCAATTGGAACAGCATGCTGTGGTGTCAACAAGTAACTGGGCAGCAAGAGAGGATGTGTCAGGTTAGTGTTTTACTGCTGAAGGATTTGGTCTCTGAGCCCATAGTGAACTAGAAGTGAAGTTCTTATGCAAAGTTTCAACATATAAATTCATGAAACCTTGTTTATTGTGTGTTTAATTTATGTCTGAATTGACCAAATGAAAGGGCAAATGTGTGTCTGAAAGAAAACGTAGAATAGCATTACAGGGAATCTACATTTTGGAATTGGGTCTGTTTTCAAGTGTTAAGATAGCTCTATGTACTTCTGATTTTTCCTTAGCCAATTTCGTGCATTTAGCCTCTTAGATTTCCTTGTGTTTAAAAAAATAAATAAGCTAAAAAATAATTTTCTCCACTCTTGCTATATAAAGTGTCCATAAAATATACTGTCAAATGCAAAACAAATCCTCAGGGAATATGTTTGAAAACCTTTTGTATTATGTTGTAAACATGTATGCACATGTGAAGCATTTAAAATAATATTTCATATAGGTTATCACACTATTATCAAAATACAAAACAAATCCTTCTTTAAACCTTAGTTTGACTGTAAAGTGGTAAGCTAGACCATATAATTTATGTAGTTTGAAACATTTAATTACTATCAATATAAGTGAGTTTTGAAATACATGAAGACACCAGTTGTTTTTAGCAGTGCATGCTTGATTGTTTCATAGGTGATAAAGTTAACTGTGCTATGCCTTTCCTATCATACTGAGTTATGATCTGGGATTACATAGAATCTTTATCCATATATCGTTGCGTAAGTTATTTATAGTAACTTTGTCTGCTTTCTTCAACCATAAAACTAAGTGATTCCCCTTGTTTTCCTCCTGAGAGTATTACGAGGTTTGGTTCATTGTTTATGCCCACTTTAGGAATTACTTAGGAAAAAAGTTGATGGAAAGAAATTGTAGTCTGGTTTTAGGAATTCTCTTAATTGAAACCATTCCATTAGAACCTATGGAAGGAACTAAAGGGTGAGTTCATGAACTTACTTGAGCTTATGTATTAGTAGTAACTTAAGCTCCAGCTTCTTGTAGTTATAAAAGTAGTTGACAGCTGTGATAATTTCAGATAAAGTAGTTGTGCTTTTGTGTGAACTACAGAAAAATAGGTGCTGATATGGTGGGGGATTGCTTGACTCAATATTTTATCAAATCCCTTTTTAAGCTGTGATACAGCGATTTAAGTCTCATGACTCAAGCTTTCTGTAGTTTTTTTTGTACATCACTGTTGGAATGTTTTTTGTCCCTAGCATAAGATATCCCCATGCCTGTACAGAAGGGAAGGATACAGTCTTTGTTATTTCAGCATGAAAAAAAAGCAATTGTTTTAGTGATTTGGAGGGAATTGAAAGAGATTGATGGTCTTTAGTTATTTCACAGTTGATTTCAGGAGCTTGGCCTTCAATGAAATTTTTGTTACAGGCATGGCTTTGATAGACCACTTGGATTTTTATTTAGTGACCTATCTGATGGTCTTGCCCCCAGCTTAAAAGATTGACAAATATGTACTAACACTGAGCTAGAACCACAGGAAGCTGTGATCTGTCTGTAGTTGTGATGGTGTGCTCCTCGCTGTCACTGCTTTCAGTTTGGCCATTGCCGTGCTCAAACACTGGCCGCTGCACCCAAGGCCTTGCTCAGGCAGACAGTGACCACAGTATTGGGTCAAACTGGGTGCTGGAGAAACTGACAGATGGATGTCTTGCTCAGCAGCTGAGGGCCAATGGAGCACGCACCAAAAAAATCTATGACTATTAGTCCATCGTCTTACTCTAAAAATAGTGAGCAGGCCAAGAGACCTTTGAGCTCTTCTGCACAGCAGCTAGCTGCACAACAGGATCTCCCCTTGAGTACGGGTGCCTCTCAAGGTCACTGTGGTGGTTTTACCCTGCTGGGCAGCTGAACTCCACCGCAACTGCTCTCTCACTCCCCCTCTGCCCCTCCTCAAAGGAAGAGGGGGAGAAAATACAACGGACAAGGGCTCAAGGGTTGAGATAAGGACAAGGAGGTTGCTCACCAATTACTGTCGTGGGCAAAACAGACTCAACATAGGGAGATTAATATAATTTATTACCTATCACGAGCAGACTAGAACACTGAGAAACTAAAAGCAAACTAAAAACACCTTCCCCCCCGCCCCCCCAACCCTCTCCTACTTCTTCCCCCTGAGGGGGTCAGGAGAATGAGGAATGGGGGCTGCGGTCAGCCCACATCGCTTCGTCTCCACCACTCCTTTGTGGTCACTCTCTGCCCCTGCTCCAGCGTGGGGTCCCTCCCATGGGATGCCGTCCTTCCCGAACGGATCCTGCGTGGGCTTCCCACAGGCTGCAGCTCTTCAAGAGCTGCTCCAATATGGGTCCGTACCATGGGGTCCATCCTTCAGGAGCAAACTGCTCCAGCATGGGTCCCCCACAGGTGGCAGCTCCCACCGGATCACCTGCTCCTGTGTGGGCTCCTCTTCACAGGCTGCAAATCCGTCCTGGAGCCTGCTCCTGTGGGGGCTCTGCATGGGTTGCAGCCTCCTTCAGGCCAGGTCCACCTGCTCCACCGTGGGCTCCTCCATGGGCTGCAGCGTGGAAATCTGCTCCATGTGGTACCCCATGGGCTGCAGGGGGACAGCCTCCTCCATGGTCCTCACCACGGGCCGCAGGGGAACTTCTGCTCCGGCGCCTGGAGCACCTCCTGCCCTCCTTCTTCACTGACCTTGATGTCTGCAGGACTGTTCCTCACTCCTCTCTCTCCCAGCTGCTGTTGCACAGCAGGTTTTTCCCTTTCTTAAATCTGCTCTCCCAGAGGCACAACCAGCGTCACTCATGGCTCAGCTGTGGCCAGTGGCGGGTCCCTTTCGGAGCTGACTCTGATCTGACATGGGGCAGCTTCTGGAATCTTCTCACAGAAGCCACCTCTGTGGCCCCCCTGCTACAAAACCCTTACCACTTAAACCCAATACAGTCGTGCCTGCTTCAGAGATTCCGTACTTGTTGCGAGAGATTCCTTGCCGCAACAGATCCTCAGTAAGTGATTAATAGCTTCCTAAACTTTGTAAGCTTCGCTAAGATTATATTTTTGATTGTGCACAAATAATCCTTAGACAAGCTGTTGACAGAGTCTGGGTCTAGGAATGGATTCAGCTGCACCTAGGCTCCTTACCTCTTCAAGTCAAGTAGTTTAGAAAGCAAGGGCGGTCCACTCTGAACCTCATGACTCAATGGGAGGGTCACCCTGACATGTCTAACTTAGCCTGTCCTCTATGCAGTAAATAATCAAGTGTACCTTGCCATCTCAAATCTTGTTAAGTTGCTGTCTTGTTTACGATTAAGCTTTGTTAGATCACTACATTATATCAATAAATATATTGCTGCTTCTGTCTTATGAGTGAAGTGTATAATTTCATCCGCGACATAAATGTTCTTGAAAGGTTTGTGAGTGTTGCTGTAAGGGAACGGTTTCACCTTATAACAAAGTAGACTAATCATCGTGACCCATGAGTCACTTCTTGCTTAAGGAGAGAAGCTATATTGAGTAAAGAACAAGCTGGAGTCCTAGCAGAGAATGGGCTTAAAAAAATGTGTGTTCAGAATATGAAAGTCTTCCCTCATTGTTGAAATATGGTCCATATTGCAGGAGATTCTTCTGGATGAGTTAAAATGAAATTACAAGGGAAGCAGAAAAATGCTCTGGATACACCAAAAGCAGGTATCAGCAGAACACTCTTTATTCAAATAATGCTTAAGAAGATAGGTTCATAAGGCAATGTATCAGGCAATCAAGCAACATGAAATACAAAGGGGCTGCATATAATTAAAACTATACTAATACTGAGAACCATTTAAAATTAAAACTGCTCAAATGAGTAGGGAAAATACCCTTTAGGATGATGGTCATATTGCTAATACAATGGAATAGCTCTTTTGACCGGGGCCGGGGGGAGGCAGGGGTGGAGAAAAAAAACTCAGTCTTCAAAGGTGATGTGCAGAAGGAGAGGAGATGGTTCAGACTCCTCAAAAGTTCAGCAAACATTCTACCCAAGAACATTCTACCCAAAAAAACCCTTAAAAGTGGGGAAGTAGTGAGCAGTGGTGTAAAAAGTGAAAACGTTTGATATATTTCTCTTTGTACTTGAGGGAAGAAAATGATGCTATCCCTTTGGAGGGAGATGGTTGGCCTTGGGTTTGGAATCAGTGTTTCTGTTCAAAGTTGGTTTTTTTAATCTTTTTTTGTTCTGCCGTTAGGATGTAGGCAATCCCTTCTGTATTCTCAATGCTTCTATCAGAATGCATTTAGCTTTCTGTTAAAACAACAATATCAGAATCTCATGCTTCAAAACACAACCAGCAAGGTCAAAATGGAGTTTGTATCCAGTGCATGCATGATAGGTGAGATGTATCAAGGGCTTGTGGGGGATGGAATAGGGTTTCTGTTTCTCTGAGAGAAAAAAAGAAAAAAAGAAAAAAAAATCTGATGTTCATTGCTAATATTAATTTACACTAGTATTTCAACTCAAATTTAGTGCAAAGTTTAACATAAATTGCTTATTGGTATGTTTTCCTCCTTTGCTGACAGCCGTACTGACAGCTATTCAGTGTCAGATTTCTCCCTCTGCTGCAGGTGGAGTTTCAAAGATCTCAGGTATTTCACTTTCTCTGCTGCGTGAATATGAAGCACCATTGCAGAAGCTTGTTGGAGGAACATTGTTTTTGATAAGCCAAAAATGGCAGCCCTTGTTTCCTGTGTGGTTTTGCCCTGACCTCTGACTGTCCTTCTTAATGAATTGATTTATTTACCTGTCAGGAAGCTGTGCACACAAAACAGTGTGAGCTGGACTAGTTTGGCTTGGGGGTAGACCAGAAGAGAGAAGCAGAATTCAACCAAACTGCATTGGCTAGGCACAAAGTCAAGGCAATACCAGAGGGAGAGGACAGGTATATGCAACTGGGGGTATCCAGAAGTGAGACTGGGGGGAGGGTATCCTCTTTTGGCGGTAAGAAATTGTGAAATTGGTGCATTACAGTATTTATTGCACATCACCCTCGGTTTCCTTGGGACTAAAATTCTCTTCACTGCTAGAGGCTTTCTTGTTAATGGCTTGCCTGCATGGGTTAATTTTCCTCTTTTATGATTTATGAGGTGAGTGAATGCTTTGGTACTTTGTCTCCTATTATAGTACCTCCTCAGAGAGGCTCTTCTCAGCCTCTGTTAGGTCTGCTGTGCACTTCTTGAGTGCTGTTATGTTTTAGGATATATATGAAGTCAGACCTAGTATCACAGATGTCACAGTCACCTTGAATACAATGAAAACTAAAGCATTGTTCTTTTTTTTTTCTTAGGTGTTACTGGCCGGCTAGAATTGTGTGTTCTGGTATAAGTGTGCGTGTGTGTATATATGTGTAAGTGTATATATATACGTATATGTGTGTGTGTATATATATATATATTTGACTATGTGGCTGTGTAATAATAAAAATAATGTGGTAGGAAGTGTAGCAGAATTAATCCTGTCATTGTTCTTAGCTCTATAAAGCACACAAAACACTCTTTAATCATTGAATTGGTAAGATTCAGCCTCTTCAATTAATCCATTACATACCTTCCAATGCTTTCTAAACTATTTGATTTTGTAATGGAGTGAAAAAAGAGAAATAAACAGATTGTTAAGGTAAACCAAACACTGGCACTGTAAGAAGCTCACTTCTAAAATAGTGATTAGTACACAAAATGAATTATTTTCAAGACTCTGAGATACAGCAAAAGGAGTTCCAACTGCTTCTTATTTAGGTGCTTGTGTCCATATAGTTAAATTGATGTTACATATGTATTGCTTAAAGATCCTAGTCCTTTTGACATAGTTGACTGCAAGTTTTTTCTTGCTCTCCTATGCTTTTTCTGACCTCAAGTGTAATAAGCCCGTTTCTGTATTTCCTTACAAGCTTTTATAGTGCCACAGGTTATTTAACCTGTCCTGTCCCAGTACGAGGACCTTAATATTGCTTTGACAAATGATTTCGTAGACCTTTAGTCAATGTGAGGACAGAATGTGACAATAGCTATCCTGAGTGATCTTGTACAAGTCACAGACCTATAAATGAGAGTAGATGACTTAATTTAATGTTATTTAAGATTGCATAGATATCAGAGAGGGTTTTGGGGCTCTAGGTAATAGATCTTTTGTTGCTGACTCTCAGCAGCACACCAATAGCTAGCATTAAAGAAATTCACCTCAGTTAAGCTGTCTCAACATATTTAGCTCTTTCTTCATTTGTTTGCAGAGTCTTCTGCATTTTTTTCCACAGTACGCGTCACATCAGATGTGCTAACAGTATTTATTTGTTGTGCTTCTTAAAATATATATAATATATATATTGTATATATTTATAATAACTATATATAAATATATATAGAGAGAGAGAGAGAGTTTGGAAGGTTAGGAAGAATGAATGGAGTCTTTTTGCTGTCTACCAAAGCAAACTTTAGTGTGGGTACTTAAAGCCTGGGTATACTCAACAGAGTAAGGTAGCTCAGGTAATCTGTCTTTTCACTCTATGTCCATTTAAATAAAACTGTAATAGTAGCCTTTGTAAGCATACCTATGCTATGAGTAAATGAAGTAGCTCCGGTCCTGACTCGTTACCAGGGCAGCAATGTTGAGGTCAGCACAGGCTGATGCCCAGGAAATCTGCTGGCCACAGCACAGCAGTTCCCGTGTTGCTGGAGCTGTGCTCGGGAACTGATAACCAGGCTAGTTTGATAGCTCTAGTCCTAACATGGACAGCAGCATATATACATCATTAACTGAAAGGGGATCTGAAGTTACACGGTGTTCCCAGTACCTCACTTTACGCAGTTGTAATAACCCACCTATCCCACAATGAGTGTTATGCGGGAGGAGCCCTTCTCAGTTTGAGGAGTGCAAGTATAATTATTAGCTTGCTGTGTGAATGAGAGCTAAATTTCTCCTGTAAGCATGTGTATATTCCAATAACATACATAAACAATGAGTCAATTTTAATCCTTTTTGCTTTCTGTATTTTCATTTTTTTTTAATTTGTATATTTTTACATATTTTGCTCTGAGCACTAAAGGGAAAAATATCTTCAAAAATACGAAGAAAAGGTTTCAAAACATAATTTAACTAAATAATAGCATTTAACATAAATGGTAATATCAACTATGGAATAATTCTTGCTTAGTTTTAAGTTTTTTAGTAACACCTTAAAACCAATTAGTTTTTGCTAAACTTGAACTTGTCTGAACTCAAGATTTTTATTTTAAAATAGGCTCAGTACTCTCCTGTTAAAAATTGAAGCTGTGTTTGGAGTGATTTAAGGAATAATATCCTGTTCCGTGTAAAGTAAACCTATTCATGCAGGAATAATGCTCTTAAATCTGAACTTTAAGTCAGATAATTTACTAAAGGATCATTCTTTTGTTATTGCTCCAGTGGTAGTCATTACACAAAATAAAAAGTGGACTCTTACTGCAAATAGAACCTTGGAAATATAGCATGTTCATCTAAATAAAGCATATAAATTATGATACGAGTTTTCTATTTCAGTGTAGTTTATTGGCAATTGTAGACAGAAGTGTCTACTGTAATATAAACAGTTTAGTCTTTAAGCTACATTTTTTCATGTAAGACTGACATTTGCTGCTTTTTCCAGATAACAGTAGCCAACATTGTCTTATCAGGGCAAAGGTTAGCTGCAGTTCTGTGAGTCACAGAGCAGATAACAGCTTTGAATAATGGAGCGGTGGTGTGAGTTTGCAGCAGGGCCTTTGTGTTTCAGAAAAGGTTAAAAACTAAAGAACTTCCCAGTAAGCTGACAAGATCAACTGTCTTTTCCACGTAGAAATTCTCAATAGCTTAGAAATGTGAACTCTGGATAAACATTAAATTAACATGTTAAATTATACAGTATACTTATTATAAAAAAATTTAAGTTCTTTAAAATTGTAAAGCTCTCTGCAATATAGAGAATATTTCACAACTGTGGGATTTTCATTTTAAGAGAGATTCAGTTTTATGTTCACTTTTTATTCTTTGTTTGAGCACTTATTTATAACTGAGCCAGTATTACAGATAAAATCTTAATAATTTGATTCAATTTTTTTAACTTTCAATTGTTGATGCCCAAGAATATTTTCTTAAAAGCTCTGTAGAAATTGCTGTTTTGCATTTCTTGCATCTCTAAATGTGTATCTACTTCCTTGATGAGAAATATTTTCCTGATGTCAATGATGAATATAATTGCATGTGATGGTGCATGGGCCCAGTTATTTCCAACTCTCTTGTTATCAGTATTAGCAGGTCAATCACATAGTCCTTGTAACTCTAGTTAGAACTGATTTTGTAGCTGAAAGAGTGTTTTATTTGCCTTTTTCCTCCTCTCCTCTACTTTCCTCATACCTGGCCAGCTAATGTTTTCCTTCTTTACAAATTGAAGCTATGCTTTTCTGTTTCAGAAACTGCTGCTTGGATTTAATGTCTGGAATTCGTAGCTGGGAGAAGAGAGAAGAACAACCTCCTTGGTTCTACTACATGTACTAAATCAATTTTCCCTTCTGGTTTTATCTTCATATGTCCTATTGTTGAAAATTAAAAAACAAAGATGAACACTGCCTGTATTTTAGGTTCAACCAAATTTATTCTGTGGCTGTTTGGGAGGGTGGGAGGTGGGGAGTAAGTCAAAAGCAAGAGTTTTAAGAAATGCCAGAAATAGATTCCAGCCATATTAATCTAATATGACTCTGAGTGTGCCTATTATTTTAAGCCCTTGCATCATCATCTTTGAGTAACATTACACTTAAGCTAACCCATTTTTTTTTCTCCACTAAGAAGGAAGTTATTCATGGTGTTTATTGCTGGATCAGGTGAACATGTGAGTATCTTGCTTACCAATGCTTTATTTTATGCATTGCATTTCAGAAAGAGACAGTTATTAATGTGATGGTGTTTGTGTTCTAGTGTATCTACAAGAAACAGAGGGAATAAACAGAATCAGTCAATTACTATGGCAAAAGTGCTGCTCATGTTACCTTATCCTATTATATTGGAGGAGATTCTACATCACTTTGGATATTTTTCAGAAAAGGGAAACCACTATGGATTTTCTGCAGGCTTTTCCAGAACATGAACTATGAGAGTGGTGACGGTCTAGAAAAGGTAATGCTGGGAAATATATCAGGGAAGCTGTAGTTGAGCATACTAGTAAAATTGTAACTACATTTGTACAAATCGCGTGACTGGAGAGAGACAGTAGAGAGTAAATACGTAGACAGTGATCTTCCAAGTATGAAAACAATGCTGGCAGAACATAAACAGGTCAGCTGGAAACTAGCACAAGTATTTTCAATGTTACTTGTGGAAGTAAGTGTTGGTCTGTGATTCTGTATAAATCGTATTCTCATCTCAGATTTTCTATATTGTGTTTGAGTCCTAGAATTCTTCATAGCAAAATATAATGTGTCTGAGACTTTCAAAAGGGGCAATTTTGCCTCCTAAACCTACCTGTAGATTCTGTATCTCATTTTTGAATAGGCAGAATCAACTCAGAACCCATCACTGAAAAATTAGAGTTGTCATATATCTTCTTTTATATTTGTCAGCACTGAATTTTGTCAGGAATTTTTTTTCCACTTGGGTAGTATTTTCAATTTGTATTTTTTCAGTATTTCTCGTATTAACAACCTTAATATTATCAGCTAAAAATGTTTCACAAGATATTCCCTTCTTCAAGAACATTTGGAGTTGGATGTTCCTACTTTCTAGCATTGGCTGCTCAGCTAAATCAATAAGAATAGTACACATGAAATCTTTGTCCTAACAGTCACCAGCCTTCTTGTAAATTTACTTCATTATTTTTTATTGCTTTTGTATTTTGTCTCTTGCTACCTTTTCTAAGTTTTTACTGAAAGACAGTAAGCCTATCAGTATGTTATCTGACTCTTAATCAAATAGGCTCTCTAGATGTTTCAGAGGATTGTCTAAAAGAAAAATAGCAAAAAATTCAGGAATGCCTGTAACTTAATTCAGAACCTTTTCCAAATTGTAGCCTTATACGTTAATATATTTCTGTTTCTCTATTTCTTTACCTGTTCCCCTGATTTATCCAGGTGAAATAATTTTATCTTTTCCACTTCCTTTTTTTTTTTTTCCTTTGTTAGGTCAGAGGTTGGGTTCTTTTTGGCATGTTAGCTGTACATGAACTATGATCAATCAATGGATAGTGGCAACATAGTATATTGAATATTGGAAGCAAATACAAATTCTCACTCAAATATCCCTTTAAAATGAAGATGCTACAGAAGTTTTCTGCTTCTCCTTTGCCAAGTCCTTTGAGGGTGTAGCATACCTAATGTTCATATGGCAAGAAGAAAATTAGACGTTTGTCGCAACAAAGTGCAAGAAGATGAAATTGATGAATTCTTAGGAATGTGCCTACTTCACAGATAATTGCCAAAATTGCAACTTTAGACTGAGTGCAGCATCCTTCAAAAGGAACTTAATTTCATACCTTCAGTGGTGTAACCATAACTCATTGTTAGGCACTTAAAAGCAGCTTTAACTTAGGAGTAATGATTTTACGTTTATATTCCTATTAAAAAGATAAATGCCTTTAAACAAGAAACTGACCACTCAGCTCACTTAACCATGGTGTCTGTTTAATATGAAAGACCTTATACATTTTTTTCTTTTTCTTTTGGGTTTCTGAGGCCCTCTGTCTGTAACTAAGTTTCAGCAACTTGTCTGCCTGAGTCCTTAAGGCTACTCAGAAGCCTCTTTGAAATTGAGGAAGATTTAAAGCTACTTACATAGCTAAAATTTCATCAGATTGACCTGTGAGAAACAGGTACCATTGCAAATTCAAGTTACTGTTAAGGTTCCTGTCAGCAAAGGCAATTGTTTCAGCCCTTTCTTACGAAATCAACCAAATAAAGTATTATTCAAACATCTGTCAACAGAGACTTGAGTGCCTAACCCTCAGCTAAGCTAGAAACCCATAATGAAGGACAGCTGGTCCAAACTGCTTCTGCTTACATGAGGCTTCAGCACTTCTTTGATGTATAGATAGGTCACATTTGTGACAAAATAATTTTCTAGAAATAATCCCTTCAATTCAATTAATTTATGCACTTTAACTCTTCTTCCTTAGTCTACTTTGTTATTTATTTTCAGATTCTTAAAGTGCTCTGCATACAAATGTACCAATGTGTTTCTTTAAAACTGTTCAAACTTGCTGTGCTAGTTTTTACTTCTAAAGCAATTAAGTATTTCATAACTTCTGAGATAAGTGGAAGCCTTCTGATCTGCTTTATATTTCCCTGTCCTGTAGCAAGTTGCTTCTTCCATTTTCTAAAATGGAAAATATTCCACTGTTTATCCATAATATTCCCTGTGGCTCCTTCCTCTGCTTTACTTTAATGCAAGTATGCATTAGCATTAAATAGCATTTAATGCTATTCCAACCTCTTTCCAAAGAGCTCTTTTTGTTATTTAATATTTAATATTAATTTTTTGCATTTTTTTTTTCTTTCTGTTAGTCACCTTTTTGGTTGCTTCCAGAAGTTTTTCAAAGCTCAGGGTGATCTAAAAGTTGAGAGTTAAGAAAAATTAAGATTTCACATTGCATTTCCAAACTGGTTAAAAGGGGGAAGGTGAAGGGCTCTTTTTAGCAAGGTAGTGGATAACAGGATTTCTACTGAAGTGATAGCTAACTGCCACTGTTGACTAAAGATGGAATACTTCATTCACTTGGAAAAAGCATAAAAAAGGCCGTTAACAATTGTGTGTAGTGCATTACAGCATCTCATAATTAGTACTATTCTGCTAGTAATTACCTGAAGCTTAGTGTTGCCTTGGGGGAAAAAAAAATTGAATCTCTCAAACAGAAAACTAGGGTCTTTGTCAGCTTTTTTTTTTTTACTTCTCAATGTTGTTAGTATTAAGGAGTTTAAAAGCCTAATAAGTAAAGCTGTTGCTGAATCTGCTTTTTTTTTTTTTCACTTTTGTGTATTTTTTTTTTCAAAATTAAATTTCGTATGTTGCAAAATACCTCTTTTTTTGTTTGTTTGTTTTGTAGTCTTCCTGTGAGGATCCCTGATTCTGTCTTTCAAACTCTATCTAGAAACTGTTAAGAACACTTTAAATTGCCAGTTGCTTAAGGAGTGAATCTCTCCCTTGGTATCACAAGGCAGGATATTTTTTGGAAGTGAGTAAATTCAATCACATTCCTTAATTTCTCAACCTTAATTACAAATCCTGATGAAATTAGGATTAGCTGTTTTGTATAGAAGGGTCACCTTCCTCAAGAAAGTTTAGGATGTTTTTGTAGGTGGAGAGTGGTGAGTTGGTTTGGAAAATCTTGTATAATGGTGAGTAGTTCATGGCCATTCCAAGGATGTTTTATTTATGTGTACCTCCTAAATCCCCACTAACATATTTCTTTCATGTTGGAAGGTGAGTTGGCTACAGCAGGGCCATGTTCTTGGTACTAAGGCCCTGATGGAGAAGTGACCTTAAGAATTGTTGACTGTGTGATAGATAGAGGATACCCCCTCCTCACCATGCCTCTAACTCTAACCTCTAATTCATTTTTGCATATCTTCTTACATTGGTTTTGGTTACCCTGCCTCTTAGCATGTGACTTCTGGTGAAAGCCTGAAACTGGAGTGGGGTACTCTGTAAGACAGAACTGAGTTTTTTTTTATTTTTAAACAACTTCTGAAAGTGATTTTAAGTAGGCTTTTAGATTAACTGTAATTTTAATTAGGTTTTCTCTATGGTTTTCATGCTTGAAAGTTACATGAAGTTTAAACTCGATATAAAGTGTATTTCTGTGCACTGAGAGGTTTTGCAGTGTTCTGCTGGACTCTTGTTGAAGTAGTAGCTTAACCTATTCCAAACCTTGCTTTAATGTTGACCTCTTCTTATGTTTGGTTGCTATTCAACACTTGCTAGCATTTACTGACATTCCTCCTATGACTTAAGAGCTACTGCAACTCTCCCTTATATTCAGAAAAGAAAACACCTAGTAACTGTGCTGTGAAGTGTCTGG
>VXAL01019885.1:109413-122689 GCA_013399475.1 Chauna torquata | reverse complement strand
CCAGTCAGACTAGTTTGTTAAGTACTAAATACAGGTCTTGTTCTTTGCAGCCAATGTGACATCAGCTCTGTTTCTGGCTTAAAGAACTGATACGTATTTTAAGCCTTATTTTGTTTACTTAAGAAATATCTTTAAATGCTTTTTTTAATATGCAAGTCTTTGGGTACTGTTATATGTTAAGAAAAAAACAAACAAACAAACAAAAACCCCACTTTGCTCATTTCTACCTCCCTTCAGGGGATAGATTCAAAACCTGTTGAAAAGCTTCATTTCGTTACTGTCCAGAGAAGTGTGAGAGGTTGTGTTTTTTTGTTTGTTTTTGTTTCTCTTACAAACTCGTTTTTATTTATTTTTTATGGATGTGCAACTGTCACAGTAGTACCATTTGAAGATTGTCGTCATGTGTATGGATATGTCACTCATTTTGTGTAAGTATTTAATTCATTTTGTACCTTGTGCAAGTCTTTTTTGCCTTGTAAGTTGGCCTAGAATTACAACATGCACGATGACTATAGATGCACTGGTCAGGCAAATTAGCAAGAAATTAAAGGCAAATGTTTCAGAAAGTACATTACAGTAAAAAAGAAGTCTTGTAGCTAGGGGAGGGGCAGGTTTTGTAAGGCTATGTCTCGGTAAGAATTGCAGCACTGTAAGAGTAGAGCTTTGAAGTGCAACTGTTGGTAATGTGGACTCGGTGTCCCAGACAGAGTATATTTTGCATGTGTTACTTTTGATTAGCTCTGGTCTGACCCCATTGACAGTTGTTTGAATGTTTTAGGTGCCACCTCCTACACTTTACAAAATGTGGGAGTGCTGTGCAATGTAAACTGAAGCATGGTAAATGTGGACAATAGCAACATTTGCTTCTGCAAGTCATGCCTGATTAAAATGCTAGTTGTAAAGAATTGTAGAAGACCAAAATTCATGGTCTGAATAATATGAGAGAAAGCGAGAGCACATTTGTGCTTAAGCAGAAAAAGGAGGCAGAAGATCTGGAACAGTGTAGTCTTGTAGGCCTGTTTTCTGTGTGGTTTTATGAATAAGTGTTCTTGACTACTTATAAAGAGTAAATGAATTGCTTAATTCTTTTCAAAATGCATCAGGAATTTCGCAGGCCTTAAAGAAAACCAGGGAGGTCATTTTAGTCTTGATCTGAAGTGTTACAGTCTCCTGCAGGCTAGGGAAAAATGTGTAGTTTGTGTAAAACTTAACATTATTGCTGAACTCATTTATTACTCCAACAAATAGGACATTGGCTTAAGAATATTGAAATTGGTATATATTTACAAGATTCAGAAAATTTTCATTTGCTGTGGAGTCCTGTGTGATTAAGCTTAAAAGTCTTTCTTTAAAGAGAAGTTGGGGCTTTTATGACTAATGAGGTAAGGAAAGTAGTAATGAAATATACCCATGAATGCTATGAGAGAAATCATGGATATGCAATTCTGAGCTTAAAACACCTAAAATTTCTTTACTGAGTATGGGCTTCTGAGAAGTTATATGCTACTAATGACATCTGTGTGATTACTTTATTGTTTTGGCTTTATGGTAAAAGTCTTGTTAACTGAGAAACCTAGGCACTGGAAATAGTTCAGACTGAGTGAAAAACATTATTTTTCTGTTGTGGAGTAAATATTCATCATTCTTAATAAGTTCTTTAAGGAATTAAGTCTCACGGACTGGAAGAGACGATAGAGTTTAAATGTTTCAGTGCATACATAAGGTGGTAATATTGGGTTGGGGGGCAGGAAGCCAATCTTAGAAAACATTTTCTGTGGTTGTTTGCTTGAGACTTCTACATCATTGTACCTTGTGTTTCTGCCACCCTCTGTGGGTGGGTAGTGGAACTTTTCTTGTATGAATACCAGTGGAAGGAAATGTTATTTTCACATATGCATTTGATCATACAGTGTCTGCCCCATATGGATGGGGCAATCGGGAAAGATGAGCAAGTCCTCTAATCTAGGAAAATAAATTGTGCANATATGATTATTATTTTTATTTTAAGAAAGCATCTACTTTTTTTTGAGTGTCATTCTTGTTGCCTTTTTGGGATATGAACAAGATATTCAGTTACAAAAAACAAGAGTATTCAAAGGAGCTACTAAACCTGAAGAAAGTCAGCATCAAGTCAGTTTTGACGCCTAAGTAGAAAGCTGTCTCAAAGGCCATCNTCTTTTAACAGGTAACCTGTAATGGGTGCAGAGAAGTTACTGCAGAGAAATGACTACATTTGTATTGGCATTCTGCAAGCAAAAATAAGCTGGATTTCTGGATAATTTTCTTGTATTTCATGAAAATAAGTTCATTTTTATCTAGTTTGTTTTATATGAATTTTCCTTGGCCACTCACTGATTTAACATTCCAGAGGTATCTGTGAATTTGCCAAATATGTGACAAAAATGAAAACAAACCCAGCTCTTCTTGCGAGGCTAGCATGCAGTTACTGGCAAAAACATTTCATATGTATACTCTATCATCTTATCATGGCTTATACTTTCAATTTCACACTGTGACTGTAGCTTGGACAAAATGAGGAGCATCTGCCCAATTTGTGGAATTGCAAACAGACTGTTACAAGACATTTTCAGCATTATAAATATTCTCTGCTATTTCTCAGAAAACAAGTCTGTTCTTAAATGTTTTATTCTTCTTGGCTTATGTTTATTATTCATATATATTTCAAGAACTGAGTTGTTTTCACTGATTAAGTTAAATCGTGATACGTTCTCTTCCATATGATTATTATTTTTATTTTAAGAAAGCATCTACTTTTTTTTGAGTGTCATTCTTGTTGCCTTTNAAAGAAACATTAAAATGAAAAGACCTAAACAGTCCAGTGTCCAGTCCTAACCAGCTCAGGGAAGCATTCCACCCAGTCAGTATCCAAAACCAACCAGCTCATTTACACTGGTTTCCTCAGGGTCTTGGTCTGAGAGGTGTCCTCAGGGCCCAGTTATTGCACTGATCTGCTTACAACAGCAGTGGCAGAACTTGCCTTTTGTACTATGGCTTAGCGCTTGCAGTAGTGCCCTCAGATGTGGGAATGCAAGTATGTCTCCCCAATTTCAGGGATTGTCCTAACCACTGGTCTGTGGAATAGTTCACATAGGGAGCGTTTTTTTCTTCATTTCACAAAACTTTTCACTTGTTATTGTACTATACGGTAATAAGGTAAGCAGTCTTGGTAAAAGCAACCAGGTCACCTGTCTCTCTGTGAGCTCCCTGACTGCTAGACCAGAATTTCATGGTTTTTTGTTGTTGTTGTTTTTGTTTTTTAACTGTGCCCCAGTCAATTTCCTCTGGATTACTTCATAAACATCATCACCTTATGTGTTTTAAAAGAGAAAAATGCATCCCCACCAATAATATCTAGGTGCTTATCATCTGGAGAGTGTTTTGATCTGTGATCCTCATTAGAGGTACCTTACTGTGGGTAAAACACCTAAGCCCCAAAGGAGTTGTTGTTATTTTTAATAGGAGTTTTCTATAATTAGCTCATTTCAGGGAGCAGCTGAAAGGAAGGAAGGAGTGGCTGGGGTCAGGGAGAAAAGGCATGGGAACATCTTAAACTGGCTTTGTTGGCTGGAGTCAAGACAGTGTGTCATGTAACTACGCTTCAATACAGATGTTTGGATGCATTTGTATTCCTTTGAGGGAGGCGCTGATCAAGTGCTTAAGAGGTTCTGCAGCACAGCTAAACTTTTTAGAAGTGGAAATATGATTTAGTGGGTTGTGCAGTCCCTCACAATTCCTGTCAGAATTAAGTACTATCAACAGTGCAAAGGAAATTCATTGTTGTTATAGTTTATTTTAATATTTTTACATATATCCCCAAAGATAAGTGTATATATTGCCTTAACCACCCATTAGGGTATTAAAATGTTTTATGTAAAAAGCAGTATCTTTTGCATATAACCCAAAAGATAAGAAGTACTTTGGAGACCAGTCTGCATGTTGCTTTTTTTTCCCTGCAAGAATAGTTTGAAAACAAAAGCGTAAATGCCTCATCCCTGGCCAAAGAATTCCTGTTCATTTTGAAGTGCATTTTGTTTGGAATTAACTTTCTCACTGCAACTGTGCTGTTGCATCTCAAGTGCACACCAGGTGCTTTCCTGAAGTGGGAGCTCTGTCAACACATATACGGAGGAAAACAGGTAAAATTATAAAGACGGTTTTAAATAAGATCTAGAGTAGAAGGGTAGGAAGAGAGGGTGAAAGCTGCTTAAGAAAACTCATTGTATGGAAGATGCTTGCATGCAGTATGTATGTATATTTACTATTATTCATTTTGGGCAATACTTACCAAGACAGTTTACTTGAGTCAAGTAAATTTCACCTGGTTTGCTTTAAAACTGTTTTATTCACTTTATCTCCATTCAAATGGCATAGAACCAATTAAAATGTGTATGCTTTTATTTGCAGAGAGCATGTCTTGTTTGTTTACTTTCTCTAAACCATTTCGTGCATTCTTTTTAACTTCTAATATTTTTTAATTGTCTTTTGAACACATGCTCACCTGCTTCAGTGGATCCAAATCTACTAATAAAAACACCCTTAAATACGTAACAGATGCAGAAGTGACTATAAGTGGAAACAGTTGAATAAGGGAAGTGGACCCAGAGCTGTCATCAAGCTCTTCACAGTCACTAGATTTTTTTTCACCTGCTCATGCAGTGCTTGCCTAGGACCTGTTGGCAGTGACTATGCATTTCATCTCTCACCATTTTTTTTCCTCCACCTCACAGGCTCTTTTGAGAGTTTGTGACTATATTAGAGTCATCTTTAAATCCTGCTAAATGTGCTAAACAATGTAGAGTGTTTGCCATTAAAAAGACAAGTTTATGTGCTGCCAATACTTTAACTAGGGCCTCCTTCTAAAGTTTTTTCCTTGGAGGCTCTTTGGAATCATTCTGGCTTGTGAGAAACTGCCATGTAAGGGTGCATGTGAGCTCCATGAAGAGAGCACCAAAGGGCTAGGTAGGAGTTTAGTGGTTTGTTTTGCCATATAAACCAAACACATTCTCTGAAGAAAGGGGGAAATGTCATTTGGCAAACGTATTTTATGCAGTGTTTCAAATTAGAGGTGTGATATGCTGAAACACACTAAACCTATTGAACATATCATGATCCTACGTGTAAACATGAGAGTAAAAGAAATGACATCTTCAGAAATGTTTTTGCAAGCAATAGACTCTTGCTTGTCTCTGACACATTCCACGTGTGAGTGTTGTATTTGCAGAGATTTTCTAGCTATATGACGAAACTTCCAGGCAAGATGACTTTAAATAGGGTGCAAAGAAGTTTTGATGTGGTTACAAACACAAAGACTCCAGAAACCATACTTTTATGTGTGCTCCCTTCCTTCCAGGAGTGTTCTCATATCCCAATTAAAGCACAAGCCTTATACGTTTTGTGGATACAAAAAATAAAAAAGGTAGATGCTATCAAAACAAGCTTATGACCTAAAAGGTGATTTGAAATGATAAAATCAGTTACATTCTTCATTGTGATCTATATCTTCATTTTTTGGTTGTAATAATGTATTTGGATGGTAAACTCATGGGAGGAGGACCATCTCAGTGGCACACCAGCGTGGTTCTAGCATGATTCTATTAAGGTAAAACCAAACGCTTAAAGGGATTTATAAATTTGGTTTCTTCTAAGTTCTGCCTGTGTTCCCTACAGTGCTTTCCGGTACAATGCTGAATACTGATATAAGTTACAGATACAGGCATCTTTTTAGAAGCTTTTTCAAGGGCATGATCTGGACTGTCCCAGTCGGTAGCTTAGAGGACACATCCCCTGTTCTCTAGCAGAGTACAGAGAGAAAAACTACCTTGGTCTCCTTCCCTATTTTTTTCCGTTTCCCCTATCCATATGAAATGAAATGCAGCACTGTAGCAAAAAGTCATTTTTTTCTTCTTTTTTTAGCTTAATTAAATGATAGCATTTCTGCAATCAGTAGGTGCATATTCAGAGACATTTTGTAACTAAACTGATCTGTCTTCATTTAATATGACTGTTTCATTTTCTTTCCAAAACCAAGCTAAAGGGTTCTCTGTTCTGTACGCCATGAGACCTCTTGAAACCACACATTTTGCTTGCGGAATCTAGGAATCACTTCTCTGTATAGAGACAGAGCAGGACAGTAGTGAAAAGTCAGTTTGGTGGTGGCTTGTCAAACTGCTGTTCTTGCTACACTGTGAACTTGGTTTTCTTGTGGTGAAAACATGTCTAAAGCTCAAACTAGCTCTGCTATAGAGACCTGTTTCTCTCTTTGTGCGCAGACAAGATGGTATCATGCATACAGGCAAATTAAACATAGAACTTTTACTCTACTTTGTTTGCAGCCTCATCAGTCCTGTGTGATTCCAAAGCTTTAAATTTACATAGAAATAACGATGCATTAAAACAGATGGAGCCAAATGCTGACCTCAGTTACATCACTGTAAATCTAGACAGTAACTGTTATCCTCTGGAGTTATGCTAGTGCTCTTAAAATAAAGGGAGTGATTTATAAGTGGTGAACAGAGTTTTTATGGTCGTGTTAGTCTTGCACAAATGTATAAGGTTGTTTAAGTACCAAAACTCACCGGTTTAATTTTTTATTATGTGTAATGATATTTGTGGCAGGTCATTGTGCAGTAAGTGAAGGGTGTCTAAGAGTATATTAGTTAAAAGTTACGTTATTTGAGGAAATGTCTTGTTGGGTTTTCTTTAAAGTCTCAAGGCTCTTGTACAGTTCTTAATTCAACCGAATTCTTTTTGTTACCTTTTTGTTTGATATAGGTATCACTATTGCATGAGAGTATCGTTGGCTTAAAGGAGAAGCATTAGCAAGACAGTGAGCATGTTTGTAATTTCTTTCAGGTATACAGATGTGCAGGTGTTCAGTGCAATACTGAATTTTCTGGCCACCTGCAGAAATTGTAACCCACTGTCATCACCCGGGGGTGTGTGCTGGGGGGAGAACTTGTTTCAGAGATGGTGATCGTGGTTCAGAATTAAAGCTGTTGTTTGGGCTATTCTTGTCTTTCCATTCCCTACTCCTTGTGGTGTTTCAAGTTGCACTAAAAAGGAAATGGTTAAATAGGTAAATACATATTCACTTCAATTTTTATAAACTTTAATCTTGCCTGGATGGTTTAAGTATATCTTGAGCATAAAAAACTGTCGTCATCTTATCTGTATTTTAAACACTGTCTAAATAAATTAATATTTTTAATGAAAATTAGCAGGAAAATATACTTAAAGCATTCATTTATGTAATAATTATTTTAAACATTTTGTAATGTGCAAAAATGAAAGATTTGTGAGAATACTACCAGTAAAATTAGTTGGAGGTAGAAGTTACATAGATGACTGCTCTTGTAAGGCCTGATACTGCACCACTTAAGTCTGTGCCAGTACTGTCTTGTGTAGTAATCACTGACTGAACAAACTATTCATTTTCTCTTTAAAATGTGAATATTTAAGCACCACAGCCATTTACTGTTAGGAGTATCTAAAGGCTTAGGCTGTATTTGCGGACCTGAGCACAATAAAATCGTAACTTTTAGGAAGAAAGCTTTAAAATAAATCCTTTAAAGAATATCCCTCATTTCTGCAACGTAAGAAACTTTCAGAATCCAAGAGTATACCATTGAAATAAATGTGAGGATGTACTATTGTGCCGCTAATATAAGCTGTGCTAAGAAAGTAGGAGTTTTCCTGAGATTCATGTATGAATAAATGCAAAGTTAAGGCCCTAAAGGAGCCCAGAAATATTTAGCTCTCTTGATGTCTACAGCTTTTCAGAGTAGGCTCCATTTTTACTGACCTGAAGTTGGTGGTTATTTGCATCTTGATACACATATTTACAACTTGTGAATGCTGAAGAATCTGTGAGAAGTTAAGCAAGTATGCTGTGGGGAAAAGGGATACAAAATCCCCTGAATGTGCATGTTTAAATGATACTGAGAAATTATGAAGTAATATCAGTTTTTTATTGAACAGAGCATAGAGCCATGGTTTTTACAGCCATGCAAAGTTGAGAGCCCTAAAATATAAAAGTGATTTCTAATGTCTAGCTCTAAGGCAATAAAAATGGATCTTTAGATTTTCATGTATGAAAACTGGGGCTTTAAAATCATAATGGCCATTAGGAGAGTGCTGCACATTTGCAAAGCTGCCATTTCCAGTGCAGGTATGCTGCCCATATGTCTGTCTGCAGCTTTGAGACCACTGAGACTGCATAACTAAAGCTCTTGTTCATCCAGCCTCTGAGCAGCCTACCTCAGTGCTGAGTGCAGGCATGACAGGCAGGACTTGTCTTGTAGGATGGCTTCGCAACCTGTGCCATGAAGAACAGTGACAGCAGCATTTGAATTCTGTTGTGTTCTGAGTTAAAGGAAAGCATTAAAGATGTCCTGAAGTAATTTTCAAAGTAAGAAAAAGAAAGACCTATTACAACAGATGATGTTATCCTTGCTTGAATGTTCACCTTTGGAAGAAGGGTGACATAGTATAGAACTAAATAGAACTGGTCTTTTTTTTATTATTATTATTTTTTTAAGAGTAGATTTCTTCCATGGCAAACCCACCCTGTTGTTGTCTCTAACTGAATGAATGGTGAATCGAAAAATAATAGCATGAGGGTAAAAAAGCATCCTTTGAATTTGAAGCATTTTTGTCAGAACTTTGAGGGGTGCTGCTTTTTTTACTTCTAGCATTTTTGTTTTGTTTTGTGCTTTCTAAAATAGGCAAGGAACAAGAAGATTTTGAAGGACATTTAGTCTTCAGCTTGCATTCATTACATAATGTTAGCATTCTGGGTTGTAGTCTGATAAAAATATTAGAAAATAAAAATAGGTGCATGAAGCTTCTTTCCTATGTTTTAAAATAATTTTTTTTTTTGATGAAAACTGACAGCAAAGTCAGTTTTGATGAATTTGCCCTGTTCTAGTTTTCCAGGATGCTGATTCTATTTATTGCCTGGGACCTCCAAATTAAAGCAGCTGGAAGAAAAAATGAGAGGCAAGTCTACTCATATTGGCAAATGAGAGATGAGATACTGGGTTGTACTGAACAGAATGGAGTATTTCCACCTGCAGTTAAATAGGCAGAATAATTTAACTTTTAAGAAAGGTGGATACTCATTTGTATATAATGTATATTTTGGCAAGAATATCAATTACCATGCATATATTACACATCTGTTCTTCTGTCTCTACAGTAATACATAAACGTGTGTGCACAGACAGTATGTATATATATATCTTAATCAATAACTGCTTAAATAATCATGTTTCATAGAGAAAATTAATTCAAAGAATAGGCTCCCAGGTACAAATGGTTAAATGTAGATGTCTCTGTTACTGTTCTAATTTTATTAAGTATTGTGTTGATTCCTTTTTAGATTTATTAAAATTGGTGCATTTTATATTTTGGTTATTTCTCCTCAGATTTCACCTGTGAGAACCTTGTTTTTTCTAAGCACTTTAACCCAGTCCTTTCTCCCATGATATATATGTACCTATTTTTAGAAAACTGAAACCCTGACAAAAATATTAGTACAAGTCTGTTTCACAATTAAAAATTCATTAAAATTTTTCATCATTAAAATTTGGAATAGCTTTAAAATGTCATTTATTTTGTGATAATGCAATGAGAAAATATCACATGACAACATGAATAAGGGTAGTTGGTCTGATGTTGGTCATAGACTACAAAACTTAAGAGCTTCAAACTTTAACTTTTGTTGATTCATGTATTCCTTTTAATTTATATCATAAAAATAAAATTAGCTCATTGCAGCATTTTGCAAATGCCTGAGGTATCCCAGTCTGTCCATGATGTGCTTGCTAGAATTATTTAACAGGCAACTATCCAATACATGTTATATCATGTCCAGGAAACAGCAGTGTCTAACTCTTTGCCAGCCTTACCAATATTGTGCCAGATTCTGTGTTTGAAGTGGAAATGATTTGCTGAAGATTTATTTTCGTACACTACTAGAACGTGTTATGTGTTGGTCAAGACAGATTCCGATGCAATACAGAGATAGCTGGCATATTAAGGTGTAGAATATATATTTGATATTAGACTTACTGTAGTTATAGTGTACACATTTGTTTGAAAATAATTATTTCAATATTTGTTATCACTTACTGAAATTTAATAAACAGGTGTTACCATAGTTTTGCACACTTTTACCTGGTTTTATTCTGTTTTTTGTTTGAAGCTCCCCAAATATCTATTTCCCTTTCTCTTTCTTATCTTGTACCAAAAAACCCATGCTATTATGGATATGAGCCTATCCTGGACAACAGTACATTCCCTAGATGGGTCTCTGAGAAAATAAGTTCATGCTCTTTAGATGCTGAAGAGTATCAGACATATTTAATGATATTTATTTATTCAAAATAAACTTGACACATATAACTTTCTTATTAATTTTGTTCTTGTTTCCTGTGATTGGGACTGCAGCAGGTGGAAATGAGGGTTTCTGAATTGCGCCAAGAATGTGGTGGTGGTGCCGCTGTCCTTGAAGAGGAGCAGCAGCTCCTAGGAATGGTTTGGGTCATGCTGCAGGCTAGGAAGAGCCTGAGGAGGCAGGAAGGGAGAAGACCAGGATGGGTAGGAACTAATGCACATCTTTAGATAAGCAAAACTGTAGAATTTTCTCCTATAATTATAAATATGTAAGCATCTTTGTACTTAATGTTTTTAAAAACTTTAATATAGCATGTGTCTGTAGAAGCACTCTGTTTAGAAGCACTCTTTTAGAGAACGTTGACACCTCCATCTTAACAGACATGCAAGGCTGGGCAGATTTAATAAGCTGTGCAAAAGAGGATAAATTCACAGGATAAGAACACAGCATAGGGTGTATTTTTGATTTAACTATACTTTGTGTTCATGGAATCTCCAGCACAGCCTAGGAACTATGAAATAAGTGAATGCGTTGAAGTTCCCTATCCAACTAGCCACTTGTGGATGGAAGATTTCCTTGGGTTGTTTTTTTTTTTTTTTTTTTTTATTTTTGTTTTAAATGTATGACTGCAGGTTAAAAAAAAAAAAACTCCTTTTTGTGGTTGGAAGTTGAATTCCCTCTGCAGGTGTGTGGTCCTATATGTCATAAGGATGAGCGTACCTTTATTTTTCTGTTTAACTCTGACTGTAAGAGCCTTGACAGCTTGCAGTTCAACTTTCAGTCAGAACATTCATTGTTTTTTGTCTAATTCTGAAGTCTACCATCCTGAAGTAGACAGAATTTTATTAGGACTTCAAGGTCTCTTTAGCTCTGATAATGTCTCTACAAGTATATTTGTAAAATACTGCATTATAACAGTTAATTGTTATGCTACGTACATATGCATGCTCAGATTACCAACATTTTGACTTTCTTTGCTCTTCTAGTGATAAGTGGTATATATTGTCTGGAGTAGAAACAGTGGTTGTCCCTTTTTCTAGGTAGTTCATCCTAGCTGAGGAAGTTCTCATCATCTGTTGCAGTTTTCTCTCAAATAAAACACATTCCACCTTTAGGTTAGTGTTGTTGCTCCTTGCCTTTGCCCAGTAATATGCCCCAAACATGATGGACAAAAATTTGTTTGTATTTTGGGGGGTGGGAGGGGAGAATGACAATTCCAAAATTACCTCTCTAGTGGCATTCAGGGTCTTAGAATTCAGTAGTCTTCCTGCTATTGGCAATAAATGCTGAGTTAAGAAAATGTTATATAATCTCAAGCACCACAAGACGGCCAAGCTATTTGGGGGGGGGGATGTAGCATGCACCAAGGGATGTTCATACTTAGAGGACTGTGAAAGTGTGATAGGGGGAAGGTGGAAGAAGAGTTTAAGGGAAGAAGAGTGAAGATAGAATAGGTCCAGGTGGTTGTGTGGAAGGTTTAATGACACATTTGTTAAATATGTCAAATTGACAGGGCATTAAAAATGAGGCATTGTAGCACATTTGCAAAACTTCAAACCTGAGATCCCAGCTCTAGATCGGTTGCAGTTACAGTTCATGCTGCAAAGGTTTGTATCCTGTGTTGCAGTATTTTGCTTTTTAAACTTCTGTGGGAGGTTCCTTCAACATTATCAATCTCAATAGAATGAAATTCAAGTAAATAGAAAATTATACATGTTCTTATCCTTTTACTGCATCTACCTGATATAACCCTAATTGCAAATGGTCACACATCAGCCCTGAGTGAAAAATACTACCGTGTGGCTCTTACAGGCTGTAGTGGAGAAGCACCATATTTTTAACCCATAAATGGTGATGGAGAACTTCTTACACAGGTGCTTCCTTCATATTCACTGAAGAGTTGGTCCCAGTCAGGCCATGAATTCTGTTGAGTGACAGCTCCTCTGAGGGCAGGAAAAATTGTACAGGTGTTAAAGGGGGCCTTATGAAGCCATCTAACATCTAAAGGTTAAATTGTAGTGGAGAGGATGTGATTGAAAGAGATGGTGGAAAATGAGAATGTCCAGTGGTCACTCAATGAGATGCATGCAGCATGATGCTCTTTTGTCTCTCAGTTACTGATTTTAGACAAGTTACACTTAAAGCTGCAAATTCTGTGCAGGATGTATCTCATCCTCTGTATCTTATAGGAAAATGAGTTCAAATTAAAATGTACTGTCATATTGAAAAACAAACAAACACATTTTCAATAGAGACTTCAGTAGGCAATTTCAAGACAATAGGGGAGAACACCATACTAAAAGAAAAGGCAATTGCTGTTTGATCCAGCGAAAGAAAATGTCTAATCAATGCAAAATTCATACTTTTCCACAAGATGGCAGTGTAGGTGCCTTTTTTTTAACATTTATGCTCTAAAATAAATTGTTCTGCAAAAACCAAAACAGTGCTGTGATTACTTAGCCATTTATAACTAAGATAATTACTGAGTAGGTGTTTTATTATTGCAGTTAGTCAAATTCTGAGAGATAAAAAATTTTAGTAACTTCCATTAACAATGTGTTATAGCACCATTTATTTGAAATATATATATAACTACTTTCTTGCCTTTGTTTCGTGGCAAGCACTCTCAATGAGGTGGCTGTTTATATACTGTATAATGAAGGAACACCAAAGATGATGAGAAACCTTTGTAACTTTTAGCCCAAAGGTAAAACTGGGGCTAATGTTTGTCACCCAAATACACACAGCACAAGTTTCTGTAAGGAAGAAAAAAACGTTTTGGTTTTCTGTGGAAGAAACTGTGATGTTAAGAAACAAAACACCCCATACCCAAAGTATTATTGTTTTATAACAGTCCCG
>VXAL01019885.1:97065-108436 GCA_013399475.1 Chauna torquata | reverse complement strand
AAGTAGCACTGTCTATATCAACACAATCAACACAGAACCTAGCCTACATTGACTCTCCCTCCCAGATTCTTTCCTAGGAGAGGAAATCTAAAATATTCCATTTTGAGAGAAACTCTTTGCAATTCTCAAAGTTTCAGGTTTGTTATAGGACATTCCAAACACAAAGGGTTTTTTTCTGTGTGCAGTGACAGGTGAGAAGTTGGGGGGAAAAAAATATCCACTAATTTCTGCGTTTCATTTGTTTGTTGACAGTGGGTCTGTGAATAACCTGTTACCTTCATGGATATTTTATGTGTGCATCGTGTTGTTGAGGCAATCAAGACCAATAGGTTGCTGCCCTTTATATGATGGAATGATTACTGGATTGATATATTTTTTAGTAAAAATAGTACATCTTCAGGTCAAGAAATAACCTTTGAATCCTTTATCCTTTAAGTGATTTTTTTTTTTTGATGTTTTCTTGTGGACAATTAATGTAGTTTAATCTACTTGCTACTTTGCTAGTGAGATCTGAGTGTTTTCATTTGTGCAAAACTGGTGCAAAGATTTAAAAGAAAATGAAGGGCTTTAAAAATGCTTGTATGTAGAATATTTTGAAGTATTGGAAATAAGCAATTAAAAAAAAAAAAGAAACTACCATCTTTAGGCACTCAGAATAAATTTTCTAGATCACTGTCTACATCATAAAATACTACACATTGTATTGCAGTCATTTAATTGATGCTAATATCCATATGCGATTTGTCTTGGAGCAGGAAAGATAAATGATTCTTCCAGTCAAAAGGACAATTTATGAGAATATAAGGCTGCAAATTGTATGTGGTTGCATAATCCCAGTTCTTTGGAAAATGGTGAGGGAACTTTTCCTAGCTATAAGCTGATGGGGGGGAAAAAAGCCATTATCTCACAGTAATGAGACGTCTAAGAATTTCTGCATACTGCATCAAATGATATTTCACTGTAATCTGAAATAAAAATTGTCCATTGACATGTACTCCGGAGGGCTTTTACACACAAACAGTGCTTGAGACTTTTCAGTTAAGTGATCTTGTTACTTGCAAAATGTTGGTTATTTCATTTTCTTGATTTTGATTAAAATGTTCGCCCCACTACCACCTGAAAATGCTCCCCAGTACCTCAAAATATAAACATACAGCTGGGAAAGAATAAAGGTCAAATCATGGTCGGTGTGCCTTGCCCAAGAAAGGCATCAAGAGCATATTGAATTTGTAGTGTATTATTTCTGTAAATTTCAGTTTGTAGAATTATCTATTAATAATCTGTGAAGTAGAAGTTAATTTTTTTTTTGAGGAATGGGTGGGAACCACGTAACTACTACAGAGTGCAACCTAACAGTGTGATAGACATTGAAATATGCTCTTAAAATGCAATTAATTCATTTGTAAGCTGTTTTGTTCCTTACTGAGTGTAATGGTAATGGGAAGCCAGAATGTGCAAACTTAGGCTTTCCACAATTTGATTTGTCTCCAGCCATAGGAAAGTGGAAAAAACTGAGGGGAGCTTACATGAGAAAGTGCCATCTGTCATCACCTTGTAAAATTTAATTTTGTTCAACTGTATTGACTACCTTGCCATGTTGTACCAGTGCAGAAAAACTATGCTACAATCTTGGAGGCATAACAAGTTTGTTTATCTTTTTTCTTTTGGCCTACCTCTAATCTGGTTGGCACAGCCAAATCTGTATAGGTTTCAGGGAAGTGTTGAGGCTGTTAGTGCTTTACACAGGTACATTGCTGATTAGTGATACAGCTGTTTTTTGTGCTTTGTGTCTCAATAAGTACATTAAGTTATGATGGAAAGAACATCTTGCCAGCGTATGGAAGGTAGCCAATCGAAAATATCTGTTTGGCTAATTCCGACAACCGGTTGAAAAGATCTGCTGCAAATATATTTGCTGTTTTGGTGCCAGTAGGATTTATGTTATGTTACCTCGGCTATTAAACAGTTTCAATATGTTGCTTAAATGTATTGACTTCAGAAGTTGATTTAAAATGTTCAAGAACTTCCCTAGCTGGCTGGTAATTACTGTAGTGAGAACTGTTTGGCAATCAGTGAAGTCATGGAAACTTACTGTACAGGTTAACTAGTGATGTTTGTTTAGTGGATTTCAGTACCTTGTTGAGGTCTCAGTCACTGCCCTGAGGCATTTACAATCAAAGATACTTAGAGATAACAAACCCACATTGAGTTTACTTGGATGAAATTTGTTAGCCAAGCCAAAGATGACACATGAGGCGTGACAGATAGCATATACCTTGCATTCCAGTATTAATGAGCCAGAGAAAACCTGAAATAATTCAATTATTTTAATACAGGAGGAATTAAATTAGAATTAGGTCTGTCTCTGTTTGCTTATTGGGTCAATGACAGGCTGGTCTCACAGCTGAATCACAAAGTGTGTCAATAGCCTGGCAAGCTCAGTGCCAACCTGTTCTGTGCTCAGTTTGCTCTATTTCAAAACATTTTACTTCATCAGGTCAGAGACAGTACTTCGTAGAGCATTAAAGTACAGGTCCTGCATAGTTGTATGCTAAAATAGGCCATTGAATTTTAAGCAGTCTTAAAGTTGTCCTTTCTTGTCTCATCTAACTGTGATAGTGATATTTTTTATCACTTATGAGAGCATCGCTGCAGAGAAATTTAATGTCTTGTCAGTAAAACCATAGTCACATAGTAACACAATTGTTACAGATCCATCCTCAAGGTCACTGTATTCTTGATCTGTGTTATTGTGGCTTCAAATGGTTAGATGGAAAAGATAAATAAAACAAGAAATTGTTTCTTTAATTTCAAGTTTGAAGATGGATAAGGTAGATGGACTGGATAAATCCTGATTTGCCTTATTCACCTTCTGTTTGGTCTGAATCTTCACACTTTTTTTTACGTCAATAGTGAGTTTTCTTATTTAATTTTTCTGTATAAGTGGTATTCGCATTCATAGTAGTATTCTACATTATTGCAAGATTTGACTGAGTTTACATTTGCTGTTTTTTTTCATTTAGCCCTTTTCATTTTTGTTTTACAGCATCTTATACATTCTCATTTATTCAGAAGGCAAAAGCTTCAACAGAAAATAGGCAAGCAGAATTTGAAGGGGAAGCTGTGTGCTGAGTAAGGAGGGAAGCAATAATCTTCCTTGTCCCAGGACCTTGTAAAAAGAATTTTGGATTAAAAACACCGAAGAGCTGGTGTTATTGGGAGCATTAAAGATGTGAACTTAAAAGCACAAAAGGAAACAACTGAAGAACTGGTAAGCAGAAGGAAGAGCTATCAGAATAGTTAATAAAAATAGGAATTGGTGAAAAATGAAGATAAGGAAGGCTTAGACAGCCTTTTCTGTAGAAAAGCAGCTTTGTGTGGTGGGGGAAAAAGGTAAAGATAAGAGGCATGTTAAAACTGTTAGAAAGCGAGGTGCATTTGTGGATGAGTTTTAGGAACCAAAGAAGATTTAAAAATAATAATAATAAAAAGCCAAGGCCCTGAGATTTCACTTATTTAGAGGATGAATATATTCTCTGCTTTGAAAAAGATTCTACCTTAGTTAATTGTGTAGGTTACTGGCTCATAAGGTAACTTTAAACCTCCTATATTGTAGTTTCTTTTTGACATGCTTTCTAATGTGACTTTTTCTATGCAAAAAGTCTGCATAAACAGTTCTCCTCTTATCTGGATTAGCCTTTAGCACAATATAAAGAACACTGAGCATAAATGACTACTGAGTGATCCGGAGCATGAAGGGGCATGCATACAGCCTTTGCACAGAACAGAAGATCGGACAAAGTGAAGGTTATTTCTTAGAATAAAATCAAGTCATCTGGTTTTGATTTTGAGAGGGGAGAGGGCTGATTACTAGTACTTAAATATATCATTTAAGATAATTGTTTGTGAATATTGGGTTGAATAATGCAGGTGAATCATCCTGCTTGATAATCACGCTTTGTGTTAAATTCAGTAGCCAGTTTTTGACATTTTATCTACTATGGGGAGGTGTGAGAAGTAGGGAAAAGTCGTCTTCTGTGTTTGAGTAAGAAGTTATTTCCCCTCTCTGTTTTAACCTTCCTAACTCCATGTTCAATAAGGACAGAATGAGGTTTTGTTTTATTTTTTTTACATTCATTTAGAATAACACTTCTGAGGTGTCTGTGCATTCCAGACTAAGCAAGCTTAAGTGTATGCTTTGTGACCTCTTCAGCTTGTGTTTTGATGGACATGTGGATTATTCTCCTATTCACCTATTCTTCTATTTACCTGGTGGTAAAAGTTAGTGGGAAAAACAGGAAAGGGAAATGTCACCTGAAAGAAAAAACATACTCCATAAAACTTGGAGGCTGCTTTAGAGTAGAGGCAGTAGACCACATAATCGATCTGCTGTAGAGCTGGCTGGGAATTGAGGCTGTATTGCCTGTGACCTGGATAACAACTTCTTACTGATGGGAGTCACATCAGGATGTTTGTAACCTGAAGCTAAATAATCCATTAAGGGATCATGCTACTACGTCATTACTTCTACTGTCGCTGAAATCCTTAGCAACTGCATATTTAACTAACAGATTCAAAGAATTGCAGCTTTTATTTTACTTGTTTCTAGTATGGTAGTTTTGGAGTTGTGAAGATTTGCACACGGAGCCCTGACAGTCCTGATTTGCTCTGGATCTTGTTACAAACACCTTTCAATGCGTGGTAGTGGTAGGCTCGTAGCGACATCCTTCAGTGGAGAGTTACAGGTGTACACACATTTACTGACAGGTTCTTCAAAATTCTGGAGAAAGCTGAATGATGAAAATGGTCCCTGGAGGTCAGCATGCACGCATGCACTCCCCCCTCCCCTTCCTTTTTTTTTTTTTTTTGTGAGACAAAGGCATGAATGAGGAAGCTCCTAGTCAATGATGCCCTGCCCTGCATGCATGCAAATGGTTTCCTTCCTTGTTGTCTTAGGACCTCATAGGGCTCTGTACCCACTAATTCAATCTAAACCACTCTTGAGCAGCAGCATATTGCTGACAGCTATCCAGAGCCTTATACAGTTGCTAGTTCTTTTGCAAAAATATTTAAGATTTCTGATTTTATATTTCCATTGCCTTGTACATCCTGGCATCACACTGTGCTCACTGTTTTCAAGTTGTTTGGGATGAATCAGATGTGTTATGGCACTGGTAATATGGACTGGCGTATCTCGCTGGAGTTCCTATAATAATAATAGTGAGTATGAATCAGTGCAGGAGTGGCTCAGAGTTTCAGGGAGCCAAGGGATGATTCATCCTTTGAAATAAAGAGAAGCTGCTAATAAACATTAATAGACATTTTCAGTTTTGTTTGCAGTGTACCAGCACTTGCTATAGATATTGGGGAAGCAACACGAGGAACTGAGAGAATATCATACCAAGAGCTGCTTTGTAAGCAAATACTTAATAGATGCACATTGAGTTGTTGTCATGGTTTTTCTGGGACAGAGTTAAATTTTCTTTGTAGGATGCTGTGTTTTGGATTTTTTGATGAAAATAATGGTGATGTTTTCGGTTGCTGCAAAGCAGTGTTTACATAGAGCCAAGGACTTTTCAGCTTCTCATGCTGCCCTGCCAGCGAGGAGGCTGGGGGTGCACAAGGAGCTGGAAGGGGACAGGCCCAAGACAGCTGACCCGAACTGGCCAAAGCGTGGTCTGGTGCTGAACAATAAAACTGGAGTGGCTGGCTGGGGTGGGGGGGCCGCTGCTCAGGGACAGGCTGGGCATCGGTCAGCAGGTGGTGAGCAATTGCATTGTGCATCACTTGCTTTGTATATTCTTTTATTGTTATTTTCCTTTCCTTTTCTGTCCTATTAAACTGCCTTTATCTCAGCCCATGAGCTTTTACTTTTTTTTTTCTTCTGACTCTCTCCCCCATCCCACTTGGGGGGTGGGGGCGAGGGGAGAGCAAACGGCTGCGTGGTGCTGAGCTGCCTGCCGGGTTAAACCACAACAGTTGTCCATGATGTGAGTATTGGCACTCTCTAGTGCTAAGATACAGTGACAAACTTTACTGTTTTGCTATTGCAGCAGCTGACACTTTTTTCTAGTCCTTCATGTTGTTGTTTTATGCTTGAGGTTTGCTGGGCATTTCCTTGAATTACTGTATATTAAGTGAATTTTGTTAACAGCAAATATGTTTAATTTGCAGTATTTAAAGTGTCAAATGACTCAGATAAGAGGAAAACCATTCTAAAGTAGATTCACTGGACTGGAGCAGGAATTTGCTTTACAGAGAGTAGACACATTTGCTCCTCCAACTTGCAACAGTTTCTGTCTATCTGCCGAATTGTTTGACTGGGACTTCATGCTCCTCTGCCTGCTGTGGCAGTCAGTGCACACCCCTACTGCATTGAAGCTGTTTTTACGATTTAATGCCGAATCATACCCAGCTGTTGTCCCATGTGCTTCCAGCTTGTGAATTCACTTGCTTCAGGTGAACAAGTGTGACACTATTTTGCTGAATTGTCAGATGATGTCTTATCTTCATTGCTGGCTTGTCCACTGTAAGAGAGCTTTTCTGCATTCTTGCCATTGCAGGTGATGTGTTTTTTTTTTTTCTCTGATCAAAGAAAAGAGATCAGAAACAGACTTGAGAGTACGATGATAAAGAAAAGAGCTTGAGTTAAATTACAGAAGTGTGAAAAAGCAATATTATGAGCCTTGGGACAGCTTACAGAAAAGCTCAAAAGATTTTCAATTAGTGGTGGTTCTCTTACAATATACTATGCATCTCAGTGTTTTGAGCACATCATGATACACCCCCACTGGTTCCCAAAGTGATACAGAGCTTTCTGCCCTCAGGGATTATGATCCTCCCTACACATTGCTCAAAGTGGAAGCTAGCTCAGTGTGTCACAGACTGTAATCCTTTCCTGGTTTATTTAATGTACATACAACTGCTGCTTTTGCTGGCTGTGCAGTGCCTCTCACCATGGTGACCACTGCTCTTCCTTTGCGCAGCCAAAATAGTTTCATTGTGTGAACCTGTACGTAGCGTTTATTTAAGAAGCAGACACAGGAAGAAAACATCCTGAGAATACTCTTACTGGCTTTAAGTCCTGGATTTTATTTATTGATTTATTCTACTATCAGGTGTTTAAGTGGGCCAAGACCTACTTCACAAACATTTCCGGAAGAAATGCTTTGTCAGCCACTGTGCATCTCTCTTTTCTTAATACCCATGCACCCCTTTTATCTGGGTAAAGTTTTTATCATTGTAAAATTAATGTCTTCAGTACATGCTATTAAGCTGCGTTTTTCTTTCTCTTTGTCGAGAAGAAAAAGTGCTGTCGATTGTACTGCAATTCATCCTTTCCGTTCTTGGTTTCTCAGTGACCTTGGACCAGCTTTGAGGTCACCATTCTGGCCATCAACCATCCAATATTTTTCTAATTTTTTCTGTTTGTTAGGAACAGAATTCTCCTGTACCATGGGGAAAACACCTTTATATCTGAACTCAGAAGTACCTTTGCAATTCGTTATCACTTTCAATGCTCAGATATCTCAAATGCAACAAGTTAAATGTTCACTAAATCCCACCCCTCCAAACATATCAGATTAGCTTAAGACCTTGAGAAAGCTGTTTGGTTTGTGTCTGCACGTCTGCTTTCACAGGAAAAATTCATTTTAAAAAAAGGCTGTAGAGTATCAAATGCTAAGGGCAGATGTGTAATGATTTACTTTCCTTAAGTGGGAAATATTGTGTGGATATTGATTTCTGATGGACTACTTCCACCCCTCTTTCTTCAGGTTTTTGTCTTTTTGTGGCTTATAACCTGATTTATAAATTGGGCTGAGCAGATGCTGAGTGCATATTTGACCTTTGTTTTCATTTTTTTCTGATTACTTTTCGTGTGTGTGCGTGTGTGAGTTGTCTTGCTCTAAGCTTTTCTTATCCAGTCTCTCCTAATGAACTCAAGAGTACTGTGCTGCCTGTGAGTTTATTGATCTGTTCTTTTACCCATTCAAAAGAGGATAATCCTTGACTTTAAATGAATAATCTGCTTGTATGGCAAAAGTTCACGTGACACTGTATGGGTAGCTACCACTTAAGGTATCACAAAGGAGATATCTAAAAGAGAGATGCAATTAGGAACATATAGATGTTATTTTGTTTAAAATAAATTTAAAGCATTGCTTTTTTGATCAGTTAAATAGTTACAGAACTTAACTATATTTTTATGCTTTAGTGTTGCAGAATTTGTTATATCAAAAGTAGTTATGAGTAGTTATGTCACATTTAAAAATTCTTCCGAAAAGAGTGGCATTACTACAAAAACATGTGTAATCTCCGTGAATTTGTCTAACATAGGCACCAGGAATCTTTCTACTTTGTAAGTTTAATTACTTTGTAGAAACACTTTGTTTTTCTTTCCCAGAGTATCCATTTATTACATGCTACTTCTGCAGCGTTCAAGGAGATTANAGCATTATATAAATCATATACTTCCTAAAACTGAATATTACTCAAGAAAACGATGCAAGTTTTCCCAAGATGAGATGTCTTTCTCCATACCCTCTTACAAAAGTTGTGTCAACTCTACTTAATTAGCATTGACGTGGTATCAACTGACAAATTGTACAGGCTGTTCAGAGACCTTTGTGTTGCAATGTGGTGTTCCTTTTCATTGTGGGATGACTAGATTGATCTGCATTACCAGACTCCATCATAACACATTAAAGTTTAACTCATTCGTGTTCTGGAAATAATAGGTGTTTCCAGGTAGAAACTTTCCTTCATGGAAAGTTTGCAGCTTGAATAACTGGATAAATTGAAACCATTTTAGACTTCCTGAACAAAAATTTCTTAGACAATAGTTAGCAACTTCTATATATACAAGGAAGTTCACGTTGTTAAGTGTGGAGTGAGAAGGGAAAGAAGAACAGAAAAGAGAGTTGAGAATCCACTTCTCTTTATGCTGAAGATATTTCAAGTCCTTGTAAGGTAGAGAAATAGTCCAAAAAATTACAAGACAACTTACTATTGAGCCAAGTATCCTAAAAAGTACAGTGCTCTCAAACAGATGGAGATTGTTGTGTTTTTCTCTTACTCTAAACAGTTGACGAATTCCTTCCAATTAAGTGTACGTTTCAGAGTGGGAACATTCTTGTGGCCTTGCGAAAGCCAGCCAAACTCGAGGTGATTCATAGTAAGGCTCTCCTTTGTGGGGATCCTGAATTAATCAAAATGTTTATGGAGAAAATATCTCAAGGTATCCAACATCTCAAAAAACTGAACAGTTTTGTTCAAATTCTTTTTGTGACTTATTTGTATTCGTCTAATTCTGCATGCACGTTCTACATAAAATGATATTGCTACTTGAAAGGAATGTAAACTATTTTCTTCCCCTCTTTCTATTGTGTAATGTCTTCTTTTTCAGTTTGGAAAATTGAAGTAGGTAAGTCAGTTACTAATTATTTATTAAAAAAGAATAGTTGGCAGTGTTAGTTATTTTGGAAGTCTGCATCTCTGTACTGACTCCCAGTGTATCTCATACTAGCTGTGAGCTATTTCCCTTTACATTAAGAGCACCTCTCTTTGCTGTCCCTCTTCTTTCACACACAGCTGGGGCATGGGCCTCATCTCTGTCCTGACAAAGATTAGTTCATAAAAATGGCAAAAAAAGACAAGAGAAGAAGGCAAAAAACAAGTTGTAATTGCTTATCTTTTTGCATATACAAATGCAAAGTATGAGGAATTATTTAGTATGGTCCACTGAGCTAGAAGCCAATGCAACAAGATGAAATCTGTAAATCAAAATTAAGATATTCATATGTGAAAGCTTCTAAAGAGTAAAATTTACCAAGAAAAGGGACATTTTATAGAAGTAGTGCAAATCTCAGCGTGGTGGATTTTTATAGAACAAACTACACCAAATCATATCTGTAAAGAGCAGCCTGTACTAAGGTATGTTGGTTGATCTAATCTAGCCAGTCTGTCTTAGTGTTTTGTTTTGTTTTGATTTGATTTGATTCACATAAGGAACTGCATGCCAAAGATAAAGGAAAAAAAGTTGACTTTGAAATCCTATACTAATAGTCTAATTTTCTGATGAATTAGCAACAAGACCCAGCAACAAGAGGAATATAATCTGGTATTAAGGTGAACTGCAAAATGAAAACTCACTCCAAAGTTTCATCTAAGTCCTACTACTAGTTCCCTTACTTTCCAATTCACTACAAGTATACATTTTCATTGTAACTTCTCATTATCTTTTTTTGAAAACTAAGACTTCTTCACAAGAAATGGAATTTATGTGACCTCAGATATCAGCGAATAACATTCTTGAAGTTTTTGATGGAAAACTTAAATGAGTTTACAAAGGGCAATATTACAAGGGATATTCAAACTTATTTTATGCTGAATTTTCCTTTCAGTTTGCCTAGTGGGAATATTCAACACTCATGCTGAAAAAGCTCCTCTTTCAATTTTCTTTTTCAGTTCACATTTGAGCTTACTTTGAAGAAGACATGACTTTTTCAGATAAACAGAGTACCAGAGCTGTGGGAAAAAAGTGAAGTAGTTCTGATTGGTTTCAGAGCATGCCTTAAAAATTAAAAAGCATTTTTAGGAAGGTCAGAATGTTTTTGCCAAATTATGTTGTCTGTTGCTGAGAAGCAGCACTAGATTCACTAAAGGCCTGTAGATAGTCATGGATAAGGTAGGGAATATAAGGGAAACTGCTTGGCTATTGTTAGCATATTTCTGTAGAAAGTGGTGTAATAACTTAAGCTGAATTTTAATGTTGACCAAAACCAATGCCTAATTTGAACCTCATTGATACACCTTGAGGGTTGTTGTACAGCATAAAGAAACTTTGTACAGTTGGTGTGGCATTTTTCCCTGGTTCTGTTTGCTACTGTCAACAATCCTGCACTTGAAGTGTGTGTCTCCTAGCTGGTGAAAAGAATGGTCTTCTATCATTAGGCAATAGAATTGAGCAAGAGATGGGGTCTTGTCCTGTGATGGAGAAATGAGATGCTTCTTGGAAATGCACCAGAAATTCAAGAATTTTGATCTAACACGAAAGCCAAAAGGATAAAGAACAGGCTGTTTCTTTGTAGAGGTGGCAGGATTATTCATATTTTTTACAGTTATTTTGAGGACAGAGGTCTTGTAGGCGTGAACCAATTTCAGATGGTGGGAACAGCTTTCTGTGGTGATAGGGTTATCTCATTACTGCCTCCTGCTTGCTTATAACAGTGATAGTGACAACTATCAGAGACAGGATATGGAAGTTTGCAAGTTCCTGTGTACTCTCTGATATGTTTGCTGTGTTTACATAAAGCAGAGGGAAATACTTTCACTCTGCATTGCTTTTAGTTTTAATGGAGAAAACAGATCC